>NW_023607914.1:0-32923 GCF_013339725.1 Rhipicephalus microplus
ACCTCACACGAATGCTGTGGGTTAGAGTATCAACAGAGATCTGTTCGTTAATCAAGGTTTGGTTGTTTCTAAAGTGCTCAAGGTTACTGGCTGGTACGTGTTATGTCGTTTTTGTGTCTTTGTGATGGGTGACCGATATCTGCCGGTTTTGATACAGTAAAGGGTGATCCGGCTGTCGCCGCCACGGATGACTCTCATGAAGTGAAGCCAACCACAAGTCCACCTGCTGCCCCACCTGTTTCAACGACACCGCGAATGGGAGGCAGTCCAAGGGTCACAGTACAGTCAATGTCCACAACAGTACCCACAGGTAAGTGTATATTTTCTCACCTTACGTCACATTTGCAGTGATTTACACCACATTGATTACGGCTATGAGAAATATTTCTAGCATCTATTATGAGGCATGCCTCAACGCAGCATCAAGCGAAAAGTTTCTATGTTGTCAAATCACATGAAAAAGGCTCGAATTGCTTAAAAACAAACATTGAAGCTATTTAAATATTTTAGAACAAGCCTGGCCTATAAAAACGAAAAACGATCATGCTATAAAAACGAAATACGAACGTGATCACTCCTGCAGGGATAATATCATAAACCCTAGCAGCTGCTCTACATGATTTCACGTCGTTATCTGTATAGTACTGTGATAAACAATAGACGATCCCTAGCACAAGAGCAATCATTCACTAGGAAAGCTCGAAAATGTTATCGTACTGAAAGAACGCTGTTGCCAACCTCAAATTCGATCTTCAATTAGTTTGAATGTTATCGCACAATTTTATGCATTCTGATGCTTAATGCATGCCTGCTAGGCAATACATGTCAATAACAGGAAAATTTATAATAATATATCAAAATATATCAGAATGTAACTTGCTGGTTTTATTGAGTAGTGTAAAGTCTTAAAAAGAGGAAATTTGTGCAATTTCCTAACTTTTATTGGCTCCATCGTTTTCACGCTGACAGAATCGTTAGTGTCATCACGGAGAACTTGCATCGCCAGGCTGTTATGCATAATTGTATTGGATCTGGCAAGCAGCCAGGCCAATGGTAGGCTGCAGGCTGAGTGATCTCTTCAAATGTCGTATTAACCATCTATGGTAAACCGCCTAGTTTTATGACCAGCTCTTGCGATGCGCAGAGTGGCACCTGATAACTGTGATAATAGGAAAGAGGTACTGACTATTCTAGTTGCAGGGTACAGCGGAGGTGCCCTGCAACTAGAAGGTGCCCTGCGGAGGTGCCCTTTGTTACTGTCATTTTTGGTTAATGTGTTGTTCTGAACTAAAGGAGGCGCAACATTCTAAACGACGCTAATTTTTGTAACAATGTCAGATGCCGGAACGCCGCCTCGTTTGAGACCACCCAAATTTGCTCTTTCTACTACACCCCCTTTCCTTAAAGAGGAGAAATTTATGTTTAGTGACACTCATTGCATCGAGAAGGAAATAGGCATACGTACAGTGTTATGAGGTCAGAAGTTGTAAACTTACTGGGGGACGTCATACATATCTGTGTGTCGCTATAACATTTAGAGCAAAATAAATGGTTGATAGAACAGAATGAATAGCGTCATGTAATATGTGTCATGATAAACACAAAATGAACACGTTAAAACAGCGTTATACAGCATTGTCCCAAAATTAATGCACAATACAAAGCAGGATAACTTTTCTTGCACAGTACTAATCACGAAATAGTACACAAACTTTCGAGAATAGAAAACCTGCATATGCACTAACAGGAGTAAGTCAGATCAAGGATTCACTGTGGCTTAATTCAATTAGGCCTGGGTGTGCGTAGTGGAAGTACGGTTAATTTTATTGTTCACCTTAGTTCCCTGTGCGACTGCCCTTTTCGCGGCATGTGGATCGTTCTTCCTCCGTCTCCACGCCTTGCTGCCTACGTTTCGTTTCGACCAAAAAGCCTGGCCTAGCTCTTTCAATCGCTCCGACTCACTATCCACATCTGCTGAACAATCCCGCCGAGCCACTACTTCAATATATAAGATGAAACACCGGCTTCACCACTTTAGTAGCAACACAGTTTCAACAGATTTTCTTTTGACGTCACGTCGGATGCCACGGTAAGCGCCACTGCTAGTTCCAGCGGTTGCTGAAAAACAGCTCAACTCGCGGCGCAGGCATCGGCCACAGCAAAATGGCGAGAAGGCGTCCAATGTAGCTCATGCCACGAAAGGTGCACCATATCCCTTTTGCATTCACATAATGCTACTACAAGGCTAAAGTCACTCTCTGATGTGTCCGTTGACTGTACTGATCCCTTCCTTAAAATCAATCTGCACCTAACGTTGCTCTGCCCTGCCTCCGGAATCCGAAGAATTTGAAGCTTTCTGCGCGTCACGTGGCTTTAAAATGCCTCTCCTGCCTTTGACCAAGAAACGACATTCAATGATTACGGTCACCATACGGTGTCCAAATGGAATCTAGATTACGTCATAGGCTGATAAACTTTTTTTTCCATTCCTCGTGTTGACGTTGCCGATGCCTATGCTGACGGCAACTTTTTCGCTGTGAATGAGCTACATAAGACCTTCGTCCCGATTTAAAAAAAGAATGAAATATGAAAATTTAGGCATCACAAAAGAAAAGATGCTCCCCCAAAAGACTATTTATTCGTGTTTTATTTCAAATTTGCAGTTAACAAGAGAGCAATAAATGAGCATATATGAGATTTACAAGCGAAATGTCATGGCAAAAAAAAAGAAAGAGGTATGCTTTTTTTGTTCAGGGAGCTCTGCAAACCTTATAATATTTTTTTCTCGCTTGCGAGATCATATAAAATGCAGTCTGACATCATCTTACAATTATGCAGATGAAATGTGATTAGGCACAACTTTGATAACACAGCTGTTCAATGGGCAAAGTTCGAAGCTATGAATTGACAAGGAAGACAGCGAGATTGCATAGGACGAAAATTTCTCGCTTTGTTTTTCAATACGCTAGGTGATGCACAATGAGTGGCGTATGTACTAGTTCATGTGAAGAACGATATCAATATTTACAATTGCGTTAAGCGTATTACCGCGGGTGAATGAAGTAGGGGGAAAATAACAGCTGACAGACTAGTGCACATCACAAATTAAACCTTTGTAATTAGCGAGTTACCACAGCTAATGCGCTTGAGCTGTTGGTCGAGAGTGAAATTCGCGAAGTTGACCATATGAATTGTCGATATAACATTACTAATTCACGAAACAAGTGTATGAGAAGCAATTATTGTTATGGCGTTATCTAATCACACTAGTGTTGCTATCAAAAGATTCATTTGAAACTGGGTTGCTTTTCATGGTGAACGCACACTGTACTGGAAGTTCGTAACTCAACACAATTAGCTCTCGAATATGTGGACGTTTTCATACTTTGAAAGCTGATGGTTGGCCGAGATTCTAATTTATGGCTGATCCACTTCCCTCATTATGAAGCAGGAGACTAGCTGCTTAAAAATATGTGCCTTTGGGTGCAATTTTGTTTTTCAATAAATGAAGTTCACAAAAGGCTAAGCATGACAGGCGTTTGCAACTTCATTGATCGACTTTTTGCTGATGCCATGAAATCCAGTTTTGTTTCTCCCATCCTGGTGGTGCTTGTTTGATGTCACAAAGCACGTTCCCACTTCTCTGTCAACTTCTTTTGAATCGCGGGCGTTCAGTGTCTCCTGCCTTGACATACCACGACAGAAAGCAGCAATGGTAATACCATGCTTGGTACTATGCCTTCAGGTTTTTCACTGAAGCACACAGCTTTGTTACAAAGGCGAAGCAATGAATGTCATAGCAACAATTTCGAATGTCACGGGAAAAATGGCAAGCAGATCGCATTGCGCCCCACGTTTCTCACGCACAAACGACAGACGAAACGTACTCACAGGTACAGATGAATGCGAATAAGCGTCTCGGTGGTATACTCCGCTGTGTCTGAAAAGCCCGCTTTTTTCGCAAACAGCGACTGTGCAGTGAGTGCAAGGACTCGTTGTGCGTTCGCTAACTACAACATAATCGTTCCGGTGTAAGCCCGAGGCGTATGACTCTCCTGACGGCGAGATATGCACGTGCACGCGTAATCGTCCACACCCTTCCTCTAAGGAGCAAAGTACGCATGCCAATTAACTGCGCGTGCCGCCGCGTCGGGACAATGTGGTGACTCGCAATCGTTACGTCATGTTGCTGTTAATACTGCAAACACGATAGTTCCCTCGAAATGAGCATCGCCAGTGGTAAGTGGTAGATACCGATAGCTTGCCATTCGAACGTTCAAAGAGCAGCTCCTTCGTGGCTCAGTGGCTAATGCCTCGCACTCACAAGCTAGAGATCAGGACGTTTGATAGAACCCCTTTTTCGGAATACAGTGCCACCCTATGAGAAGGATGAAGACTAGAGAGGGCCGCCATCAGTTGGTCAGCCTCACGGTGTCCCACGGTCCACACGTACGAAACCGACGAAAGGCAGCGCTATTTCGCTGCACAACTCTGGGCCTGTGGATTCGGTGACATGCCTGTGCATTGCTACATGCCGCTTTGCAAATAGCGAGAAGTATTAGGAGATGACGGCTCGAAGGCAAGTCTGCGTTTATACATTTCGTTAGTTTTTATGCGTTACTTTCGATAGTACGCGTCTTACAACACTTTGTCGACTTGCAGGTGCCGTTCTTCACCTTCTCAAAGAACCCCATCCTGAAGAAGAGATGGCTCGTTGCAAACAAACGCGAGGAAGGAAAATTCTTTGCCATGACGAAGCGCCCAAAAGTGTACTCGACCCATTTTGTCAACGATAACTACCTGCTCAATGTAGTCGGTGGTGAGCGTTATTTTCGAGTTGACGGCGTATTGAGCGTGTTTGCGTTTGGAAAAGCCCAGCATCCCGTTAAAAGCGATCCGAGGGACCGACAGCAGTGCGTCACGCAAGCGCAATGGCTGTTCGCCATCGGTCAGGCTGGCAGCTCTAAGCAAGTTTGCGTTGGGAACAACTCTTTGTTCCGGTGGCGATGTCGCCGAGTCACGGTACCACGCGACAGTAGATGAGGCTCTGGACTCCACCAAGTGCAGCAATAGTCCTTCAGCCCATCAGTGCTCGGAGTTTCAAAAGCGCCAGGAAGGTGTGGCTGCCATGTGCAGCCACAATGATGAATCTGGAGGAGCACTGTCAGAGCGCCAAGCACGCATACCCACTGGAAAGCGCAATTAGAAAGTGGAAACCGGAAGAGGTGAAGTGTGCTAGTGCCAGAGCAGCGAGAGGCCCCGAGTTAAAAATACAGCTATCTCTGCTTCAAATCCACATTGAAGAGCTGAAGATGAGACTTGGAAGCTAAAACCAAGGTGGTGAGGTTAGCAAAAGATGTGCTTATAAAACTCAAAGAAAGTGCGAAACAGTATAAAAATAACAAAACTTCATCAACAGAAAAGCAGGCGATTTCATGCGAATGTTTCATGGACAGCCTTGCAGTACATTCCTTTTACACTGGTCTTTTCCAAACATTGAATCATTCATGAGCTTTCTGCGTTTGATAAACCCTGGTGAGAATGCAGAATATATAAAGTTGTGTCTAGGAGCTACTCAGGTAGGCCAAGTAATGCAGGAAGGCCCACAATGCTGACAGCCAAGCTTTTTCTTTTCTGTGAATTTGTGCCTCAATATTTCGAAAGAGACCTAGCATGCAGGTTCTAGAGATCAGTTGCTACAGTTGAAGGATATGCGCCACATGGATGAGCTTCATTTATTTGCAAGTTGTCCAGATGGACCTATTGGTGAGCCGAGAGGAGGTTGAAAGAATCTATGCCAGCCATTTTCAAAGAGCGATACTCAAAAAACAGGGGCCATCATTGATGCAACAGAACTGAGATGGGAAGTACCAAGATCCCTGGTTCTTCAGACAGGTACATACTCAACCTGCAAATCACATAATACAATGCAGGGTTCGGTTGTTGTTGCACCCGGTGGCACGATTACGTTTTCTGTCAAAGCTATATACAGGGTCAGTGTCAGACAAAGAGCTTGTTGAAAAAAAACTGCCGTTTATTAACATACAGTTTCCGCCTGGTGGCTCGGTAATGCCGTCAAGGGCTTCAAAATACACGACCTGCTCAGCGCGAAAACAGTTGTGAACATTCCCCCTTTCCTGAAGAGGCAGCGCCTGACTGAAGAAGTTAGAGCAACAGAAGAAATAGCAAGCCTCATAATACATGTCGAGCGACGCATTCAGCGAATTAAGGCGTTTAAATTTTCGATAGGCCTAATCTACTGTCTGTTGTGCCAATTATTAGTGAAATTTGGGCGCCGTGTGCATTCTTAAACAATTTTTAAAGTCACCTAATAGCAGCGTAGGATTTGCAGTAGCAACGGTCTGGCTGCAGTCATGTACGTGTCATGTCAGTTGGGTGTAGGTTTCTTGAATTGTGTGATAACAGACACATGAGCATCGTTTGTCGATAACATTGCACCAGTGCGTTTATTACTGCAAATAATTTATAGCCACTGATGTTTACTGGAAGTTGTGCTACGTATAACAGATGTAAACAGGGCATAGGAACCTACTTAAGGTGTACACTGGGTTACATTACTATATCTACTATACTTATATATAATACTTATATATGTACTCTAACAGTTATATACTGGTATGGCCCTTACACGAAACAAATCTCTGCCAGTGGTGAGGTTTTGCAGGCCTTTCTCTGTCTACTTTTCAAGAGAGACAACACCAAGGTTAGATGCCGTTAGGCGGTCTTTGCGAGCAGCTCTCCATGTCGCACTGTGGCTCTGTTGGCGAGAAGTCTGCTTAAGCTTGCGACCTTCGTTAACAGACATCACGAGAGCCTGCATGTCAAGGTGCAGCACATGTCGGGGTTAACACAAAAAATGTCAATATAATCACACTTTGCAATGCCTGGTGGATAAAACGAACGAAATCAGTTGTATAATTAGGTTGCTTTGTATAAGGTATGTTTATAGGGTGGGACAAAAGCACAAAAACCTGGAAAAAACAGGTTTTACTTAGAAGTTATCCACAATATTTTTGTGTGTTTTCCCTGCTTTATTTTATGCTACACGTTTTCTATGCATTGACCCTAGTGGGAAGGGGTTCGTTTAGGCGGCTGAGCTTCAACCAACACGAAAGCCTGCCTCTAAAGGTCCAGAACGTTACACATACAACATATATATTCATATTACTAGACCACTAAACCTTAGGTTGAATGGGGTATGAAGGAGTGGAAGTGGGCTAGTGAACACGTTATGGTGTAGCAGATCTCTAGAGAATTGTACATGCTATGTAGCAGGAAGACACACAAAAGGTAAAGTCGTTCACTTAAGCACTTTACACTGTTTTAGTGTTTTATGTCATTCCACATGCCAACAGGTATTTACATACACACGCTTGCCTCAATTACAGCTTGCTGAGTTGGTGGCTGGCCCACACAGGACACAATAGTGTGCACAGTTTTTGCAAAAAGAGCTAGCTGCACGGGTGTCAGCTGCGTAGCTTAATCCTGCTGAATTTCTCTGCACAAATAAGTCTTGAAGTCGTGTGGCACAAGCAGTTTCAGGCCTCCACAAGAGGCAGCCTACACATGTGTCGCCAAACATGCTGTCTGCTTTTGTTTTTGCACTAGACTTTCAGTATCCCAGAAGTGAACTCTTAGTATGGGCAGCCGACTCGATTGCAAACAGTTTCGCAGCTACTTGAACCTCTTCTAGAGACCTCGGCCTTTTTATGGACTTCATAAAGACGTGACTGGGGCGGGTAAGCCACAGCGTCTGACCTTGTGGCTCTCCGATCAAAGTCAACAGCGCAGAAAGTCGGTATTTTCTGCCCTCGGGGCCACCTCCACATTTGTAGAAGTTGCATAAATGATAGTTCTGGCGGAGGCTCCTCATACCCATTTGTGATAACAGCACAATAACTTTCAATAGTATTATTACATGATGGCATGCTGTTTTCTCTGGTGGTGCATTCGCATACGCTATGCTTGCACGTAACATTCATGCGTCACTGCGGCGGACACGATGTATGGTGTTGCCGTCTTCTTCTGGCTTCTGAAGCTTTTCGCGCGCTACGTGCACAAGTTGTGGATCACTGCATCGGAGTAAAAGAACGAGATAACTTCTGCTGTCACCAGCAAAGCACATACATGCGACAGGCATTGCAAATTCATCGAGATAGACTTCGTTCAGGGCAGTTACTCGCACACAAGCGAGTCAGACCACCGGCCTCATGAACTGTCGGGGTACCGTTTAACCTTACCACCAGTCAACAAGCGAAAAGAAAACGACTGTAAGAGTACTTACTTCGTGGTGTCTGCACGTGTTTCTATGGTCGAGCATTGAAGGTAGCTTTCTGTGACGAACTTGTGGCTCCGCAGTTTGTTGCAGTTTCGGCGCTTCTCGACGTTCGATACGCCTCTACTTTGCTTATATCAAGGCTTTTGGTCCAGGACATGGTGCCGCTGCGCCCCACTTTCAGAAAAAAAAAACACACACACACAAGCCGCCAAGCAATTACGGCCGTGCACGGGGCACACACCCACACACACACAAAAAGCACTGTGTCCAGTACCCGCGGAACGCCGCACGCTAAGACCACCTGATGGCGGTCACAGTATAGAGATGAGCAGTAGAGCCAAAGTGCCTCTTGAATAAGTGTTACCAGACTGAATTAGGAAAGGGGTCTATTGCGCACGCAGGAGTTTTTTTTTTTCTGGATTATTTTTCTTTCTTGCCTTTTTTATATAGATACGTATACATATGTGGTGAATGACGACAATGCCGACGCCGGCGGTAAAATCCAGCCGAGAGTGTGCATGTAATTGCTTTTGCAATAAAATATAATCAGCGAAGAGCAGAATATATCAATGCAAATTGTCTTGAAACAGTGAAAGAAAAACCCGGTTGATACAATTGGTCCACGAGCACACATTTCTCATTGACCACGCCAAGCGCAATAAATGTCGATATCCGCCTGTGTCACGGGATTACACTAGAGTAGTGCTTCATTAATGGGGTTTCACGAAGCAATTTTAGGGGCGAAGCTACTTAAAGAGGCATTTGTTGGTCCCTCGTAGTAGTAGTAGTAGTCGTAGTGTGTAACCAGTCTTACATTCTGTCCTCCAAGGTGGTGCTGGTGGAAGATTTCTTCTGTGCGTTGTTGAACGATAAAAACTTCGCAGTGTGCGCGTTAACTAAAAGCCGAACTCTCCTGCGTCTCATTTCCTCTTAGCAGCCATTGGCATGTACATTGAGCACTGTCATACAAGACAGGGTTGCTAGGTTGTACTCGCTGGGTGTAACCTCCATGGTTTTAGAAAGGTCTAGCAAGCGTTGGGCCGCAGTGCCATGAATACCGTGAACTAGTATATAACATGAACTCGAGGTGGTTAAAGGTGGGAAGTAGACAAGAAGCTCAAGCCGTAAGAAAGTGTGCGTGTGCCTCCTCTCTTTCAGTCCTTGGAATGTCCGCTGGATGGCGGTGCTTCTATATGAGGAATATATGATGAAAAGACGCGAGATGGTGGTACTTGGAGTGTTGAATAGATGGACGAACGGACACACAGACAGATGCATGGACGTACGCATGGATGGCTGCACGGACGGATGAACGCATAGACGGACCCAGGAGCAGATGCATGGACGAACGCAGGGACGGACGCACAGATGGACGTGCGGACGCGCGAAGAGACGCACGCACGGATGGGCAGATGGACGCACGGGTGGACGGAAGCAAGAACGAATGGATGGACGGATGCTTCGCCCCACTCTCCATCATTCACTCCGTGGATATGCTGCCATTTTTTAAGAATCTGTCAGATTCATCCGCATATATAAACAAAAACACTTGCTCACCACAAGGGTGAAACCTTCAATTTCGATAAGAACCCACTGTAATGTTATAAGAAGCAGTGAGATGTTCCCATTTTGCGAAGTCTCTCCGCGTTAGGAGTGCCGCGCATAGATGAGCATGCAAGCCATTCACGCTGGTGCCTGCCGAGAGAGCGCCCCTCAGACATCGGCGAGTCGCGCCCGTAAAATTGATTTTCGCAGCTGCTGCTCAAGCAGCCCCCCACTCCAAGCTAGCGTTTCTTCATTCCCGTTCCGGAAGGGCGTGTCTTTCACTTTCCGCTAAGGGACTTTAAAGCAGGTCTGCGGGTGGACATCGCATACAACCTCAGAAAGATGTAGAAGAGCCGGCTCTTTTAATGTCTCCTTTAGCTGCGATCATCGCCCCAGCTTGCACTCATCTAGTCTTGGATAGAAGAAAAATGGCAGCATATCCACGGAGTGAATGATGGAGAGTGGGATGAAGCATCCGTCCGTTCATTCGTTCTTGCTTCCGTCCGTCCATGCCTGCGTCTGTGTGGCCGCCCGTGCGTCCATCCGCCCGTCTGTGCGTGCGTCTGTTCATGCGTCCGCACGTCCATCTGTGCGTCCGTCCCTGCGTTCGTCCCTGCATCTGCTCCTGCGTTCGTCCATGCGTCAATCCGTCCGTGCAGACTGGTTACACACTACTACTACGACTACGAGGGACAAACGGGTGCCGCTATAAGGAGCTTCGCCCCTAAAATGTCTCCTCCGTGTTTTCAATGCCAGCCAGATGTAACCAATCCAACCATTCACGAACCCTTCTTCTCGCCCTCTCCGGCTCTAGCTTTTCGCCCTGCCTTTGCGTGCGCTTTGCAGCCATGGTGGAGAGAAGCCATCATGTGGTGACGCAGGACGAAACCCATATGAAGTAATTTTTTGTTCTGCTGTAAACATATATTTGGGGCGGCGCCTTGAATTCGTCGTGTTAACAATGCTGGCGGTCACGAGAGCTCTGTAAAAGATACGGCCTTTTTCGATAGCGTGTCACGATTTGCGACGCTATGCGTACAACTAATTCGAAAGCGTCTTTGTGATACTCCTGCATGCTTTCACTTTAAGCACGCTGTGAGGTCGTGGTGGCATTGCTTACAGCAACAACGAAAGAGCAGAAAAAAAACAAATCTGACAGACATATCACATTGTAGAGGGAAACTCGTTTATCGCTTCTCCGTGGGAAAGTGCTGGGAAGCATGTGTAACGCAAGCTGCGCAACCTTACAAGTAGCGTTGCATCGGGACCACTCTCTGGACTAAAATGGACCTACGGCTCCCGTTGAGGAGAACGCGTTTGCACTGGCATTGAAATATACTAAAGCAATCGTTGGTAGAAGATACGATACGCGGGGCGTGTTATCAATTGGGACTTTATGCGGGACATGACTGGGATGGTGATGGCAAAAATTTGTTGATAGGGTTCATATAATTCTCATCGCAATAGAGAACCTAAATGGATTCCTTTTTTTTCTGAAGCACGCGTAATTCAGTTAAAGCACCCTCATCGTATTTTTTTTTCTTTATTTGCTACGCTGCATATCATTGTTACGGTATGGTGCAGCTGTCTAATGTTTCTCTCTTCTTAAGGTGAGTGCTTTACAGAAATCCCCTGGAGAAAGGTAAAGGATGCTTGAAAAGCCAGCAGAAACAGTTTTAAGGTGCCTGCTGATGACACAGCTCATTGACTTGCTGTTGGGATGAAATTGGCGTGCCGCTTTTGACCATTTTTCGCCAGGGATAAATAAAACAGACTTGTTTCGCCTTGCACGTTGGGCTGATTTTAGACCCCCGGCTACACCCCCACCCCCCTTTTTATTCGCTCTGCAAGGGGGTCCTCACGACATCCCCCAGTTCACAAGATGTTTCCATAGCATTCATGGGTGAGGAATAGTTTATTGGGCAGTAAAAGAACAAGCAAATTAAAAAAACCTCCAATATATATTATTTCCGGCCTGGAAGGTTCTGGTGTTTTTCAAATGTATAGCGCAGTGTAACGTATATTGTACAGTTCAAGCTCAATACATGCTGTTATGACTATACGCTTAATCGTTCTCATTGTGCAACGAATTTAGGTTATCGTTTCTTTAATTTCTCGCAGCGCGCCCGTCTTCTACGACAAGCCCTCTAACAATGCGTACTACAACAGCGACAACGCCAGCAAAAACTACGAAGACGACAACAACGACTACAACGACGGTGACGATGACTACGACAACAGAGATCCCAGGCCCAGGTGAGAGCACGTTTCTATGTCCCTTTGGCACCATATTTTGTACATTAGAAATAAAGGCGGCTGCTTTTTCTGTGGACATATGTACCCATTGTTAGAAGACTTTTATGGGGAGAACTTCAGGCGTAGTGTAGTGCATGCATTTATTTACTTCTTCGTTTGTGTACCTATGTGTTTCTCTATTTATTTATTCACTCATTTATTCATACTTTATAACCCCACGGAGGGTCGTAACACTGAGGACAATATAATTATATGCGCATGAATTCTGCAAGATACATAGTTCCATAACTTAGCCCGCCACAATGAAATAAGATATCTCCCAAAATACTGTTCACAACAATACACATTCTCTGGTATTTTTTTATGATAAGTACAACAAACATGTAATCGCCTATATAATACTTGGCCCCGAAAAAAAATGTCGTAAAGGCGCTTTGACAGCATTTTTGAAGTCGGCAACATTCTTTAGTACAACATTGTCGTTTGGTACTCTATTCTAGATTTCTGTCACATCTGGGAGAAATGTATTGGTATTTGTTCAGTATGGTCGTATTACATCTTTTCTGTAACATCTTAGTAGACACTAAAAGCGTGTACATCCAAAAGTAGACAAAACTAGCTATAATTGGCCGAGTAAATAGACAATTGCACGTGTAAACATGACATCCGTTTAGCCAGTAGGACTTAATGAAACTTTCCGTCTCCCAGTGATTAGTTTGTTGTATGATAAGATATTAGCGTGATAGCCTGTGGGCGTCGCTTTAGATCGAACCCATAATTTCTAGCTAAAGCCACACCAAGGTAAAATATAACACTCATAATATCAGTAAAAACCGTTTCGCAGTACCAAAGTGACAACTATACTCAATAAAAGAGGCCTGGCGAGCGTGAAAACACGCAACAACTAAATGCAGTTGACTACATGACGCACCCCCTCTTTCAGCGAGAGTCGCTGCTACGACATGTATGTCGCCACCATTCGCTAGAGCGTGCGAAGTTCATAATCACTTTGACAAAAATATTATACCACTGTGACATGAATATTGTTGAGATAATGTTGACGTTCATGCCCTAAATTTCGGGCGCGAAATTTCAGCTGACCTATGCATCTTCATTTTCTCTTTTATTCGTAGACTTATGATGATATTATGAACAGCCGTAGAGCTTTCAACGAATAACTGTCCAATCGAAGCAGCTTTGTCGTGTCACCTCAGTATTCCGTTGAAGCTGAAAATAACTTCAACGTAGACCAAAAAGCACTGCACAATAAGACTCGTTTAAATCCTACAATATCTCCTTGATATGAAGCAACACACCCAAATGAAAGTCTTATTGCAACATAACGTTTGTACTTTGGGCCTTCTTCTGTCCCAAACTTTTTTCCGCTGCTCCAGTCCTGACCTGCGCGAACTTGATAGTCATTTCGACATGTCAGTCCGTATGTTAAAAAAAGCAAAAATTAGAGTTGGTCTGTGTTACGTGTGTTCGTTGCCATAATTGTGGTGTGATTTCCTATGGAATATTTGAAACATCCAATACGCGATCCAAATGATTTTCTCCTCCCTTCCAATCGAAAGTCGATTTCACTAATGGAGTGTTTGTGCACCCTTAATTTTCTGAGCATATTCAAAACGGGCTTCTAGAGCCCTCTAGTTACAAAAAAAACCAGTTGTTTTGCGTTCATCATGTGTTTGCGCTTGTATATAATTTTGGTGATTTCAGTTACCAAGCAAGAGAGCTTCAGTAGCTACAAGTACATTAACTGAAAAGGCAAGTCCTAAAATTCTCCTGTTTTCTATTCCTTGTGCACCCAGTGAAGGCAATCATCTGCACTGTAGGCGAGACAGCCAGAACTGAAGAGATGTACCCATCAGAATACTGTGACTACCTCTTCTACACTGACGTTTACGCAAGAGATGGCCGAGTTCAAGCCAGAAAAGACTACCGCAGCTGGATCCTGTTCCAGAATATGGCCGCTAGATACCGCAATACGGAGTTTGGCATTTCATTTTCCTTTGAGTAAGTCCGACATATTTGACTCTTAGCGCTACGAAAACTGTTTGAAGGAAATGTCTTTCTTCAAAGATTAGAAGTTTTTAGTTTGTTCGGCACGCCCCGCCATAGGTGTCTAGTAGCTAAGGTACTCGGCTGCTGGCCCACAGGTCGAGAGATCAAATTGCGATGGCACCGGGTGCATTTTCGATAAAGGCAAACATTCTGTACGCCCGCGGCCTCAGATTTTAGTACACGGTGTAAAAAGCCCCAAGTGGTTGAAATTTCCGGAGATCTCCACTAGGGCGTCTCTCATAATCATATGTTGGTTTTAGGACGTTAAACCTCACATATCAATCAAGCGCTAAGGAAGCGCTAAGCCCAATTTCAGTATCTAGAATTGCGACGCAACGCCGGTAGACTAATCCTTTTTCACAAATTATTTCATTCATTGTCTGACGCATCCGGTATCTTGCCCGCACATCAAATCTCTTCTCGTACTAGCCACCACAACACTGTTTATCCTGCGCATACCCGCACAACAGCCCACCTTCGCTCATTCTTTGTTCAAACAGCAAAGGATTGGAATGATCTTCCACCCGAAGTCATGCACCATACAAGCCCAGTTCTGTTCAAAACCCACATTGAAAGAAATTTGTACTACAGCCCACCCCTCATGTAACACCCCACTGGGGCATTTGAGGTATAATGAATAAATAAATAAATAAATAAATAAATAAATACGTGTAGATCCCACTTTGCAAAAGTGTGCAGCATTGCGCGTAACAACAGCTGAATGAAAGACTAAACATCCAAAGAGCTGGTTTAAGAATGAGCAGGCAGTAGCAGCAAGTGCAGAAACACGAAGCCACCGTTGAAATATTCTACCAAAGAAAACTTGGTAGTCTTGTTTCCTAGGCTGTAACTGTTGGACTGATTAATCCGTAAGTCTGGACTTTTCTCGTGACTTTTCTCGACTTTTCTCGTGACTTTTCTTGAGCTATAGAAACTTGGGAGTTAATATCAAGTGCTTATTTTCCAGCGTTCTTTTTGTTTGGTTTTTTCTTCATGTGACCACGGCATTGTGCGAACGCGACATACTTAGTTCAGGGGTCCTGATGTAGCTAGCCTTGGTAACACTAGACGGCAATACTTCTGCAGAACTTGAAGATGAGTTCTTAAGGTTCGGCCTCAGGCTGCACTATTCCAAAGGTTGTGCCCTAATTACAAGAGCTTCTCGTTTCCAAGATTTCATCTACTACATAACTGCAGGTCTTCGCAATGACCTCATGAACATTCACCTCGCAATGCCATGGCTCGTTTCTATGGTATTTGGCAACGCTTCTTTTAACAAGGAGCAATTGATATGGTGAGGCCTGGTCGTCCATGTGAGTTACATGAGACAGACGGACACATGAGTATGTGCGGCTCTGCCCCTGTTTGTGACCTGGTGTCCGCAGTCATCTACAAATTAAGCAGCGACTACCAATACGTTCTGCACCCCATTTGGTATCTTCCCATACATGAGCACGACAGATTTAGGGTTACCATGAATGCCACTGGCCTACCTCATCGGGTGTCTGCCATACCTGACCAGAGTTCCTAGGAACGACTTTCAGCATGCATGGGAAAGCGTAGTCAGCATAATTTTGATGGTTTCGTTATTCTGAGTCGGTTTTAATTCCATGCAGGACATAGGCCTTTCCCAATAATCTCCAGTTTACTATATCCTGCCAGCAGGTTCAATACTATCCCTCGAAACTTCTCATTGATTACTTCACTTCATACAATGCCAACTGCCTTCCTCGGCTGTACTTCTCTGTCCTAGTAGCCATTTTTGTTATTTTCTTTTTCACTGTGCATCGGCTGTCAGTTATAGGCAGTACTTGGCCAGCTAGGATAGATAGATTTCGCTTTGTGGTAGTTGGATATCTGCATTTCTAGTTTATACCGTGGCTTGTCCCACTGCCCTCCGATCTCCTTATGATATTTCTATCTTTTTTTTTTTGAAGAGGCACTGCACGAAAAAATATGACACGTGCACATATATTAGACACAAAACACATGCGCGTGTAATTGTTTTGTATCCTTCCATGCGAGTGTTTCGTCCTTATGCGTGCGTATTTTGTATCTTTCTGTGCGCTGCCTCCTGAAAAATCAAGGTCCACCAACTAGCCCATCACAACATAGTTGGTTCGATAGCCACCAGTAAATAATAAACTACAACATTTTTCGACATTATATAGTTTTTTTACATACAGTTCTAACGCAAATAAATCGTGTGAGAATACAGCTACAAGTGACAGTGTAATTCAGGATTACGAAATATTCTGGAATTCGCGTTGTTGAAACATACCATTAATTGAAAGAGGTTTGCTGATATGAGATTTTTTTTAATGCAGCCGTGTTGATCCCGAAAGTTTGGATGAGTCGGCCGCCTTTCTCGACACACTGCGGAATGGTGGCATCAAGCACTACGGACTCCTCACCGTGCTTACGTTTCAAAGCGACTACAATTTCATCGTTTCAAGCACGCGAGAGATTATTGCGGTACGTAACGGAGGCACGGCTGTGGATAAGCGGTCATTTTAAATGAAAACAGTTTTGTGTCTTGCAGCGTGCCAAAAGATACGAAAAAACGCAATGAACAGCACGCAAGGAAGTTGTGGAAGTACAGCAATCGGAACTGCATATGAACAGTATGCGGGAACTTTTGGCTGTCAGTGAGTGCACGAAAACCATAATGACGTAATAAGGTTATAGCATTAAGGCTATCTCCCCCTTACGCAGTTTCAACAGTCACGTAACGGCACTACGGCACGCGCGGCAATGCTCCTTCGTGAGATGCCCCACTGCAGCAGTGCAGTTAGTCGGCTAACTTCCTCGTGCGCACGCATCTCATGTAGCCAAGCCACAATCCACCCAGTCTTGCAAGAAGGGAGACAAATACATCCCGTTCCGTTCTGACCAACCTCGTCTCAATGGGCAAAAAGTTTATCTTTAAAGAGGTACATTTTTATTGAATCCTGGTTTTACGGGCATCGTCATAGCGCAGTGTAGCCTGCCCGTTTAATAAACTCGGGAACCTGGGAACCTATAGTAAACAGCTGGTAGTCTGCCCTCTTTCCCGTCTCCCTTCTTTCATTCCTTCCGCTTGCGCAGTATAAGTTGAGCTTTCATATACGTACACTTCCTGTTTTAGTATTTGTCCTCCTCACACCCCGTATGGTTATTGTTATGAAAGCGTGATCGATCTGCGTGCAAGGGGAAATATGTACTTGATGTCTACCGAGAAATCATCTTGCAGGTACAAAAGTATGTTGGTGTAGGCTAAACCTATGTGTGTATGCACCTTCTTTTTTTAAACGCGCACTCGCAGGGCTTGAGTATGCCTTAGGCACTCTGTACCACGGACTGTTGCCACCACGTTGCAGTGATTTTCTCAATGTTGCGCCAACGTTGGGTAAACATTTCGCGATACTACATCAGGCTCACTTAAATATCTGCTACGTCGCATAGTGTCATGGTGTCTGTTGAATGTGAAATTTTCGGGTCGTTGCAGAAATTGAAAGAGCTACAAGGCTCAGACCGGAGGGCAAAGACCGTACTCGCCTTTGGTCCCTACGAATATAGCGCGCATCATATGCCCACCATCAAATCTACATTCATAAACGTGGTGAAGTAAGTAAGAAAATCACTTCCTCTTTTGCCTTATACAATGTTCGTTATTATTCTGCTCCAGCAGCTCTGCGAGACAGTGTTATTTCCGAATGGTCTGTGTGTGCATACTGTATCGTTGTGATGCTGTATAGTAATACTTGCAAAGATACACTCGATAACGGCTTAAGAAAAGGACGTACCGGCGCAAGGGCTGAACTGAACCAGCTGGCGCTATTTTAAAGAGATTTTTCAAGGTTTAATACTCAGGACTTTTTGTAAATAAATCAGAATGAAACTTAAAGAGAGTGGTGCTAACATGACGAAAGTTGAAAACTTGATAAAGAACGAGAACTATCATTCTGGAAAACTTTCAGAGCAATCACAAAGACTCGATCGAGGAAGAAAATTATGTGCACACTCATAGTTCACTGGTGAAAAAGAATTAGTAACAGATATGTACACGAATAGTAGCACAAGACGTTGAGATTATAAAAAAATCTATGTACATCATGTTAATATTAGGAATCAGTTTCACAGAAAAGTAATCTGCAACGTGCAGAAGGAAGAAAAAAACAAAAAGGAAGCAGCGTCGGTAAATGTGGACTATTTGTCAGTTACTACAATTCATTTTTAGCTAATGTATTCATCTGCACAACTTGTGATTTGGTCACCGCTATAGCTAATTCTCGGGTTATATATGTACATCCTTTTCGTTAAAAGTGCTCTGTGAGTTTGCGCTAGCTCGACCTATTTTTTGGAGCACTTATGTGTTCAAACATTCCCTGAATTTCTCTTAATCAATTCATACCAACTCACCCAATTTTTCATATCATAAGACATAACATTAATACATGATCTCAGGTGGACAGAACAACGCTTAGATGTTGACGGTTTTATAGTTTGAGCGTGTTCCATGAAACCAGGTGAAATATACGTGGGTGTATCTGTTAGGTATACTGACTGCTTATGCCATGCCTACAATAAGCTTAATGTACTGCATAAAAACTACAATTCTGAAGTCAACACCAATGCGTATGCTCAAATACTTGAAAACGTAGATTCCTATGTGGGACGACGTTCACTCAAGTTCTCAGGAGATTTTTGCCCTTCTGGCATTTGTGTTAACAACCTTCTTTCTCACTATATTTGATAATACTCATAACCCTGTCAGTTGCAGATGTCTCATGCTGTGAAATACGGCGTTGTGAGGCCATAGCTCTGTAATTTTAATGAAACATGATCGTATTTGTCCAAAACTTTTGTCTTCACTTTTCGAGCGCTTATATTCAGATTCACAAACATTTCAATCACTGCGCGATGTAAGTGCATTGAACGTCAGCCAACTTTTTTGTATGAATTAATGACACTCGCAAGCATGAATTGTCAGCTCAATCGGTCTTTCACTGTCTTCGACTTACCCAAGGTTTGCACAATGGTCCTTATTCAGATAGGACAACACCCTTATTATGCGCAGCCAGACTTATTCAGTTTCAGGCTCAATGTGTCGATGCTAAATGAATTTTAGTCAGTTTGTGAAAAATAAAGGTTGCCAACCTCTCTTGGCGAATACGTGTACGTAAAAAAACGTCAGAAGAGCAACCGGTCAGCGGATGGGCTGGAATCAAAATGGTAAGTACATAAGCTGACTGAGTCATCTGTCGGCTGCCATCTTGCTTCTCATCTTATCTTTCTGTTCGGTTTTAAAAAGAGGTGGGTGGCGTGCTGAGAAAACCTGAGTTAGAGCAGGAAGTCGTAGTTTCTCTTAATGAACCTTGCATGGTCTGACCACCCTCGTCCCCTAATTAGCATGATATCACCTTCAAAGTGACTGTGCATAAATATGTTATAATGTAGGCGCCCCAACATGTGACAATTGTTCCCGTTAGTTCGTTACCAAGCGTTATGTCATTCTTTTGGAAATTATTTCTGAATACACCTAACACAGGCTCAAAATCACTGAAATGACCTAGTTACTCCATTAAATGTTCTCTCATGCTCGACATGACATACCTCTCCTTCGGTTCGAACGAATGCGGCAAGGAGGATGCCTGCAGGCTTTTTCAAAAGTAACCCTTTTTCAAGGAGTGCTCACTCAAAAGTTTTTGCAACCTCTATATATATAAATAAATATATATAATATATATATATATATATATATATATATATATATGTGTATATATATATATATACATATATATATATGTATATATATATATATATATATATATATATACATATATATATGTATATATATATATATATATATACATATATATATATAAATATATATATATATGTATATATATATATATATGTATATATATATATATATATATATATATATATATATATATATATATATATATATATATATATATATATTATTTGCATTGCTACAGATTAGCGCATGTATGGGACCTTCATTAAAACATTAATAGAAAGGACGACTTTTGGCCGTTGTATGGGGATAACGTTGGAAAGGGGAAAAAAAGGCAAGGGGCATGAAGGGCGAAGAGCAGCTTCGTGACACGCCTTCGCAAGGGTCAGCCGACCACTCTTACACTACTTGAAACAGGCCACTTTTACTACCGTATATAGCGAGAGCTTTCTGTGCTTCATATAATCAGACTTTAATAAATTCTGTGGAGTGGTCATGTCGGCTCGTAACAAATGTTGAATGTGGCATCTTCCTTTTGAAAATTCTGCGCATGTCCAATTACTCGTGCTGTTTTTTTCTCAGTTTTGCGTCTTTTTTGGGAGTGGGGAGGGTGTGTTATAAATAATTTTTCATTCACGGCCAACTTTTTCTCGCTCCGCAGTACTTTCATGGCAGACATCGTCATCGCGATTACATCGACAGGGTGGTTAGCTTTCGAGGGATTCTGCAAAGCCACGCCACCCAACACAATCAACATCGATAATAGAGGCCATACCGTTCTGGTAAGTTTACTTTAGGGCAACATACAACAAAACGAACTGGCACTTAAGAAAGAGAATGCGTAGGAGATGCTCTCTCTATTTTTAGATATAGTGCGGTGTAGTAATTATAACTTCGATGGAAACTAATAATAGTTTACCTAAAAATAAGCGTCTATGAGACGCTGTAGAACGTCTACGAGAACTTAACCTACGAACTGCGCAATTTGAAGGGTTGTCTGTTCTTACGTCTGTTCAAACTTTAGTTGGACGAGTCGCGAAAATTCACCTTGGAGTTTCTGTTTATAAAGCGATCAAACAGACACACTCGTCATCGAAGGGAGCAGCAATTAACGCAGGCTAAGCTTTTTAAGTGGAGGCAGAACAACTACTCGATAGACTTCGTAAATGCACACTTCAGCAAAGACACAGCGTCTTCGAATATCGTAACTTTTCAGCACGTTAAAATTAGTGTGCTATGGAAAATGACAGATATGGTTTTGCAAAAATGATGTAGACTTTCGAAATGTGACATAATACTTGCATACAGCTTAGAACACGATAGACCTTGTTAGGCGAGAGCACCGAGATTACGAAGGTGATATATTTGAAATACCGAGCGAAAATCTTGGCGTGGTCGGCGTTAGAGATGATGCATGTCTTGTGGAAGATAAACATAGTGTGATTGGGCTTGGCGGGATGGCACATTTGAGGTGCGTCATGTTTTCTTCGAATGCGTTGAGCGCAGATGAAGGCTGTGGAAAGACTCTTTCTACAGACGCGCGTTCATGCTTGGAAACATGACACGTGGTATAAAATGTAGCTAAACTAATGAAGGCCATGATAAGCAATAGCTTCGTAAAGTGAGCCAACGTATGTACGCAGTGTTTTGCAGGTGTAGCTCATCAAATTCCTTTCAGTGGCTCTTTTTTTCAACTGAGCACATAAAGGCTGGCTATTGTACTAATGGCAGATCTATGGTGCACAAATTGTCGATCAAAAATGCATCGTTGCTATATAGTATTTTATATTATCTACATTTCTATCGGGAGCTGCAGTTTAATCAATGCACAGTTAAAGAACAATTAAAGAAACGTGCCTGATGATTCAGGCTTGATATTTTAATTTTAGTGCAACTGCAACTGCGCACCAGCAGTCTATATGCTCCCTTAAGAAAAAAAATTACCCTTAGTAATCCGAATGCCTGGCGAGTATTTCCTCGCGGGCATCCGCGCAGTGGTGGTATTGCTTTGCACAAATAGGCTTCGTGTCTACCTTATTTTCAGCAACACTGCGCCCTTTCAGTTCAAAGTGTCATGACGATGAAGAACCGATATGCCAAACTGCTAGAGGTATAAAACTTTATTGGACGAACTGAACTTGTGCCCGGCAAAACGAGTGCCGCATAGTGTACATCAACAGCGGCTATACCATAAGCTGGTGCGTTCGATTACGTGATCGGGGAGTAAATATATATATATATATATATATATATATATATATATATATATATATATATATATAATATATATATATATATATATATATATATATATATATATATATATATATATAAATATATATATATATATATATATATATATATATATATATATATATATATATATATATATATATATATATATATATATGCAAGAAAGAGACGACGAAACTTTCACGGAAGCGTCTTTGCTAAACGTTTTCAGCTGGTGGACCAGCCTTCGTCACACACACACACACAACACGCACGTGTGTGTGTGTGTGTGTGCGTGTGTGCGTGTGTGCGTGCGTGCGTGTGTGTGTGTGTGTGTGTGTGTGTGTGTGTGTGTGTGTGTGTGTGTGTGTGTGTGTGTGTGTGTGTGTGTGTGTGTGTGTGTGTGTGTGTGAGAGAGAGAGAGAGAGAGAGAGAGCTTACAAAGTTGACTTATTGCAGTGGTTCGTGCAGGCTCGGGAATGAGCTGCTCACATGTGGCAGACAATCTTCTTAGATTTTTCTGAATGATTCGCAAAGATTACGAATGTTTCTGACAGGACAAAGACGGAACGCTGGTTTTCAGCAGGTGGCAGTCGGCCACAGTTAAGAAAACTCATTTGACTTAGATTACTCTGAATATGCGAGTGGTGACTGCAGCCTGTAGCTGCACGTTGTTTTCATGTCCATGCGTTCCTCTGCGCGCGTTGGCACCCTTTCAAAAATGGTGCTACATTTCCCTCAATGCAACGGTACGCCTCAATCTAACAGCGAGTCAAGAAAACTAGCAGTAAAAACACTGCCTACTACATAGCGTGACCTCCATGAATTGAGACATATAATGGCACGATGATTGGTCAAAATTGCTGCAACCGAGTACTGCGATACTTGCGAAAGAAGAATTCGCGATGGACAATGAGAGAAATAAGCTTTGGTGAAAAGGTGACGTGTAAAGGGCGATGGGCTACGAAAACTTGTTCTAAGCATATTTTGGGCTAAGATGCAATCTGCCGATACCAATGCAGTTTTTCTGTAGAAACAAGTATACGCGTCTGAGTGATTGGGCACCCGCTTTGATCAATTCTCTTTTCGCCTGTCTATGTCTATGAACCTTACCTCGTTTCATTCGGCGCAGCTCGATATTCAAACCGCGAGTGTGTCTGCGAGGCTCTATGTGAGTGTCTCTGCGCGTTCTGAGCAAATTTCACAGCACCCTTCATATCCTTTCATGACTGGATTCAGGAATCTCACTGGTTCACTGTGTCGGCGGGAACTAATTTTTCCAAGCCATCGGTAATCACTGGCTTATCCTTCGAGCTGTCTGCCCTCAAGTACATTATGGTGGAGCAACCGAGTTCCCTGAACGATAGCGTCTTTCACCCGTGCTTGTCCGTTAAGAAGACGTCACAATATGCGGTGGGTAACTTTCGCGATCATTTATATTAACTTTTAACGCCATGTGTAATGCATAAAAAGGAAAAGATTTTAATTTCTTAATTAGGTGTCTCACACTCACACGTTGATGTCAGTTTGTTGTGGTGTATTCTTTGTGTTAAGTTTGTGGTTTGCGCGCTGCCGAAAAAGACCTCGGAGGTGATGTGAAAGATGAGCGCGGATGCAATCTGATCCACTAGAAGCCGCAACTATCACAAATGCCTCACGCTCTTTCAATAAACTCAGCTATATTCATAAGATTTTCTTAACTTTAGTTGCATTTGTCTAAAATAAGCATAGGCTGTGCTATCGCATGTCTCCAATATAAGTGTTAGCTTTACCCGAAAACATCGATTTCTATTTTTTTAGAAAAATACGTGTCGAAAATTACAACTCGCACAAAATGGATGATTCTCAATAAAGTTGAACTCTGCATTAGATACATGTGATGTCGGAACATCAGTTTTCTAAAATCAGGGCGTACATAACTGTCACGATAATAATGCAATAGAGCTGAATGAGTTTACTCAAGGAGCAGCAGATTTTTTTTTTCTTACTGTAATTGTCGCGTCACCGGTCGCAGCTGATCTCAACCACGTGCTTCCTTCTTAGTGGCTGCCGACACTTACTTCGCCAGTGCAACGAGGCACGATGTTAACCCAAGGAATGCACCAGGCCCCACAAAGGTCATTGTCGTGGGAACAGCGCGAACGTAAAGAACGGGACAAAGGAGGGGATACATACATCCACACCAGCGCTGTCTAACAACTGTTTATTTCCTGCGTTCTCCACACATGAACTATCGGCAAGAAACGGGAAAGGAGAGGATAATAGGCCACATTCTTGAAGAATAGAACAGTTCGCGTTTTTCTATACGATCATGACTTACCGACTTGCGTAGCAAGCTTCACCATGAAAGCCGATGAGAGAGAGAGATGCAAGGAAAGGTGCGGAGAGCAATCATATTGCGCATCCCGTTTGCTACCCTGCACTGGAGGAAGGAATAAGGAGGGGAAAAGAGACAGAAGAGAGGGAAAGAAGCCGTTGAGTGAGTACAATAACCAGGTGCCTAAGTGAAGGATTGCGCACACCCTCGATAGTTTCTCGATTAAATTTTTTGTTTAACAAGTGTGCGTAAGAGGCGTTAGCAACCGCCTTTTTTGTACTCTTTCTTTCAGCTTTGCCAGTATAGTGATTTCAGTGGCGGCGCTGAAAACTACATCGGCGATCCTGTATACACATATGGAGGTTTCTCTAATTCGTCGAAAAGTCTTACGTTGAGCGAGTACAAAGACTCTCTGGCTGCAAAGGTAAGTAAGCGCACTGTCGTCCTTTCCTTTCTCAGGCAGGCTTCTTTTTACTTTGCGTGACACTAAAAGACCCCGAAATATGGTGAGGCAATGAATGTGATATCAAGTGTCAGGCAAACGAAAAAGGGCAAGAGGCTTGAAACTTTCACTGCAAGGGCGTTGCATGGCCAAAAACATGCTGAATCTCCTTAAAAATCTGCATACTACGAGTGTTAAGTGACTTATATAAATAGCTTGCCTTTATTATGCCGGCACATGGACACGCTTGGTACAATTATCTATGGCGACGCGCTGCAGAGCGATGGGTTTCTAGTTGCAATCACCGTCTTCAGAATTTTTTAGATTCGAAGCGTTTTAAGGCCGAGCGCAATCCGGTGTGCGGCGTTACCACTCTTACTGCACATGCGCAATCCTCCCCCTCGCTCAGCTCCTGTGCTCCCCCTCTCACGCCTGGCAACGCCGACGCAGACAGCATCTGCTAGTCTACGCACCCTCCCCCGTTTCTCTTCTCTAAGCGTCCCTCCCTGTGGCGCTTACACCCCCTTTACGCTCTCCGATGCTCCCCTGTCTCTCGCCTCGCAAAGCCGACGCTCCCAGCGTCGGCTAGCGAGTTTTTGATTAAAAAATCCGACTGCTTGCGCTGCATAAACGCTGCGAAACCGTTCACTAGCCAACTGGATCTTCACCTGCAAGAGAGTGTCGGTGGAAGATTTTTTCTGAGCGTTGCTGAACATCAAAACTTCTCAGCGTGTGCGTTAACTAAAAGCGGGCTGTGGGTCTCTGTGTCACATTGCCCATTAGCAGCGAACGCCATGTTCCAGTACAAAACACTGGTCCATCACAGCGAGATTTTCGCCTCCCCTGGTTTCACACATGCGCAACGCCGCGATGAGCGCCATCGCCAACGCCGATGCTAGTGTAAGTGCTATCGCCTGCTGCTTCACATCTACACATTGTTTTCTTTATCGGCAGATAGTGTGATTTTTCTTGTGAATAATTTTTGTAGCTTCTTTAGATATATACATGCACATGCACATGCGGGACACGACGGCGACAGTGCTGCCGAAAATGCACCGATAATGTTCATATGATTGATCACCCTAATGAGGAAACTGTAGCTCAACGTTGAGCGGTGCGCGCTTGGCTTTTCTTGTTCATCTGCAGCCGTGCTGAGCTATGCTTTTTGTATGGGCCGTGGAATTCTTCATGAAATATTGTTTCCCCGTTTGCAGTTCCTGAAGGCCATCACTGAGTTCGGAGACTTACGCGAAGATACCGCTTGGCTCCTCTACAATGTCCATAGCGAGGGCCCAAGCAACAGCTGCCCGGAACTTCCGTTCACAGTCCTGAAGCACTTTAGGGAAGCACTGAAAGGCGTGGAAAATGCAACATACCACTGACTGAGATGGCGCTCATATGTGCAATTCCAGTGTTAAGTGTCATTTGCCGTTCAGGTAGATAGATGAAGTGACAATGGTGTGTTCCCAAGGGAGACGAACACGCTGCAAAACGTTGCCTTACGCCTCTGTTTGTGTTGGCCCCGCTGCGGTCGTCTCGTGGCTAAGGCACTCGGCTGCTGACCCGCAGGCCGCGGGATTGAATCCCGGCTACGGCTGCTGCATTTACGATAGAGGCGAAAAAGCTGTAGACTCGCGTGCTCAGATTTAGGTGCACTTGAGGAGGTGGTCGAAATTTTTAGAGCCCTTCACTACTGCGTCTCTCATAATGATATGGTGGTGTTGGGACTTGAAACCCCACATATCAACCAATGATGTTATCGGTCTTTCAATTAGGTTAAAAAACACGTGCATGCACTGTGTCAATTATTTTATTTCTTGAAACACAAGGAAATAGCCAAAAATTTCTGAATGAGGCAAGAAGAATTGCAACT
This sequence comes from Rhipicephalus microplus, assembly GCF_013339725.1. NCBI lineage: Eukaryota > Metazoa > Arthropoda > Arachnida > Ixodida > Ixodidae > Rhipicephalus > Rhipicephalus microplus. The sequence continues at coordinate 26,775 of NW_023607914.1, forward strand.
AAAAAGAAAAACTGAATGCTTAAGGCGGCAGGCCACCCTTAGTGCTATTCTAAAAATCCAACATATAACTCAACGAAATGGTGAAAAACTTTAATAGAAGTTACTTCCAGCATACACTGCCAGTTCATGTACGTGTGAAATGACCTGGAAAAGTTTTGGAAGTGCTTGAAAGAATAAAACTACCAAAATAGATGTAACCAAATGTGAAAGCTCTAGGTGGCCAAAACAAAATTTCTGTAGTTGGTATTCAAATGATCAAAACGTGATTTACAAGTGGCGTGTGTCTGTGTATATAATGATGTTTTTAGTCACTACAACAATTTCGCCATCTCCTACCCTTTGTCAAATCACAGAAATTTCTCTGACAGTACTTGGTCTGGACGGCTGTGGCCATACAAGCTCGATGGTGCCTGGACAGATCAACAGGAAAATTAATTTCACCATCTCTGATACCATGAACATTTCCCAAGAAGAATCATTCTCATCATAATATTGCTTTCATGTAGTTTGTGATTACGCACACTCATTTTTGTTGACACAAATCTTGCTTGCCGTTTCTTCTGCCACAGCCCCGCCGCGGTAGTCTAGTGGCTAAGGTACTCGGCTGCTGACCCGTAGGACGTGGGATCGAACCCCGGCTGAGGCGGCTGCATTTCCGATGGAGGCGGAAATGTTGTAGGCCCGTGTGCTCAGATTTGGGTACACGTTAAAGAACTCCAGGTGGTCGAAATTTCCGGAGCCCTCCACTACGTCGTCTCTCATGATCATATGGTCGTTTTGGGACGTTAAACTCCACATATAAATCAAATAAATTCAAAATCAAAGCATTGCAGTTTGAACTCGGTGGCGTGATTTGCAGGAACCACCAGCACGCGGCGTTTGCATTCCTGTTCGCGATTTACCGCGCCTTGGAAAGATGTCGGATAATCGGCGCGTATTTCCTGTCGGCACTCGACTTCCCGGGCATGTTTTTGTGCCTGGGCTGCATCATCGGCCCGGCGCATACGAGCTCTTTCACATTTCTACTGTTGACCCTTTTTTAAAGTTGCCCCTGGCTTACATATGTGAAAGCTCTCAGTAGAAACTTATGCGCGCGTGCTCCATATCACAGCTGCGACGGGATGAACGGGATGGACGACGTCATTCACAACGCAGCCAATGGCGCGCGTGCTCAGATATTACGCTCATAACAACATAATTGATAGCACATCCAATTGAGACCGCTTATAACCATGATGCCGAATGGTTTTTGCTTCTCCCAGCCATATACAGCTTTCGCTGCAAAACAATGTTTCCAGCCCTCTCATGAAGAAGGGAAAGTAATGTAACCTCGACTGCAAGGGAGGAAAAGGGAATGCGCGTGCGCAGGGGAGGTGTGGACACCACGTGAGGGATGGACAAAGCCTCCGCGAAAAGCTGCTTCGCGTATAAAAGTGGGACGCAGCAGGTAACAGGGACGAAAAAAGAGTGCTGCTTATCTCTTGCCTCCGTTACATATTGCACCCCACTTTTTTTTTCATTCACAATGCACAGTTCATAGACAGACAGTGTTTTACATTTTCACAGGTTCGACAAAGTATGATAAGTAACTGCTCTGTATATTAACTTCTATGGCATACGTAAAAAAATCGTGTTGTGCTTAGTTCTTGTATGGGGCTGCACAGCAGTCGGACTGTGCTATGGACAACTTGCACAAAAGCACAAGAGCACTTTTTTAAAAACTCCATCTCCTCTCGCAAGAACAACTCTGTTTCCAAATCGTCGATTACAATATTTAGAGGAAACAGATGGTCGAGAAGTAAGGGCAGGGAGGCTTGCCAGACCAGGAAAGCCTATTTGCTACCCTACACGTGGGAACGGGAAAGGGTGTACGTTCGCGACAAACTTGGCCCCTGGTAAATGTGGGCTTTGGCTTAGTTCACTGCTAGCCTCTGTACAGACCAGTCTCTCTATACAGAAACGTGCTAATGCACTGTTTGGGCACTCTGTGCTCTTAATGAACCTCTCTATGCCCAGTGGGTGGTATGTTCTGTAAACGACGGACGACAATCTTGTGGCAAAGTGATACGATAGCAATGCGTGCTTCTTGTTCTCGTGTTCCTTTTTTTTTTGCAGGGCACGCACTGCTTCAGTTTTACATATTGAAACTTACGTTAGGTTAGGTTAGGTTAGGTTCACTCGGTCCGCCGCAGGCAGGGCACCCCACCCGAAGTGCCAAACCACATCTTGAATATTGCTCGGTAGCCAGCTGGGCGCTATCGCACCCAAAGAAAGCTCGTTTTTTTTTTCTCTTCACAACCTCAGTTTACCCAAAGTTCCCTGTTAGTTCTGTTTTTCAAGTTTTGAGTTCCATCCCCTTTGGCCCCCGTGGTAGAGTCTGCAAAGACAGGTGCCTCTGGATACCTAAAAATTAGTAAGACGCAAGTTGCCTTGCGGGATGATCCTCCTGTAACTTTAGTACTCTAATGGATGATCCTCCCAACTGTAGTACTCTAATGGTCGTCTTTAGGGGAATATATGTGTCTGCCAATACTGTGCCGGTTAGGAGATATTCCTTCCACACTTCTCTCAAGGCAGGCCGAGTTGTTCTTACCTAACTACGGTGGTGTTAGCACTCAAGAAGAACCTGACCATTTGTGATTTAAGTTGTCCTGCTGTTTGATACGGTAATAAAAGGGAGTTTGTCATGAACCAGAAACGCCCTGTGGAGAGATTCATAACAAGCATCATCGTACATAGTACGAAAAACTGAATTCTAGGTCCCTAATTATTATCTTTTTATGGACTCCAGCTCCTTATTCTAACTCTTCATATTTTCTCCTTCTGCATTGTAGTTTATTTCCAGGATACTCAGGCTCTTAACAACAGCGATGCCATGTATACAAGATATAAGTGAAGGGTAGAGGCTAAATCATTTACATTTGTGCAAGTTAAGGTAGGCCCCCAAGATTTCCGCGTTGACCCAAAAACCTTGAGAACAGCCGCCAGGCGCTCCTTGTCACTGTGTTATATTGCGACGTCTCCTGCGTAGGCCACCAGTTTGATAATGCCACTGCGGGGGAGCTACAGTCTTAGCACCCATGTGGTTAGGTACTTGAATAAGGAAAAGATAGGGTCAATTCAAATAACACGAGGCATTCCACACCAAGTCCCAGCCATTTTGGCGACCTACTCGAATGTATTCAAAAAAAGTCGTGTTGTTTTGCTGCATATAAACCAGTGAACTGCTAGAACATTTCGTAGAGAAAAATCATTTTGGTCACGTGGCTGCCCTTTGAAATTTCTAGAATGTCGTTCGGGTGTTGTTTGAGAAAAAGAATTATTTTAAAAGTACCGCTCTTTCTTTCTACGCCAAATTTGGTCTAGGTAAAGCTGCTTTTTTAAGAATTGAGGAGAGGGTGACTTCAGCTGGTCTGTTACTGGATTTTAATCGCGTGATGTGCGTTGTACACGGACAATATTGTAAAGAGTTTTAAGAATAAAATAGCTTACAATGCCAAGGGCAGCATTGAGGATAGTTGCGTAGTTGAACATGCAGATGACCCTATCAGCATCGACGGGCTAAGCATGCGTTGACTGAGCCCGAGCAGCGATACCGGTAATGCTGTCTAGCAAAAATGTCCTGAACTAGACGCAAGATAACCATGGTTAAGTATATATGCACGAATAAATGGGTTTTCGCATAGAAGAGTAGAAAAGTGAACAAATATCTCAAACCGTCGAAGGGATTGAAATCGCGGATAAATATTGGGGCCCTTACATAAGTTTACGGTAAATTTTACATTTTAATTTGAACAAACATTGGTAATATTTGTGTGCTGCTCATTTTTCTTCGTTGACAGCGTGATTCGTTCTGTTCAAAATTTCTTATTTCATTGGTGTCATTGCTGCCGATTTGTAAATGTTCCCCTCCAATGGCCAATGTGTACCCGAGTCTAATATGCGCCCAGGAGAGTTGCTTTTGGGAAAGTAGGTGTGCATAATTAGTTAACTACAAAAGAAGCCAGAAAACGTCTCTGTTCTGGGTCTGTGTTTCTGCCACTCTGCTTTTTTTCAATTTTGACGTTTTCTGGCTCTTTTTGAGGTTTATTAAAAATGAATATGCGCCGTTTGCTTGCTTGCTTGACCCTTTACAAGTGACTCGTACCCACTGCTGTGGATTGTTGAATTAAACCAGTGGTTAAATCAGAAATATTTTGAAAGTTTAGATGACGAAAAATAAATTCCTTGGTGGTGTAAAGATGAAGCAAGCATAGGATTTTCATATGTAATATCATCACATTAGCCAAAAGTCCAAAAAACATGATAGGGAATAGCTTAACAGTTTATTCTTTTGTCAAACTGGTGTTATGCGCGACATCGTCGCTACCATCATCACCTACATGTGCTACCCAGCAGGGTATATTTATTTGTTTAAACCGGAATACATCAAGAATAACTATTCTTCATATATGTCACTGTAACCAAAAATATAATCAGAATTTTAAATGTCTGATCCACCCGGCTTTTTTGCCTAGCCCCATGAGCGGGCAGGTATTAATCATTCCAGCCACGTGATCACCATCATCATGTTTTGCTGGTAATCTCAACGCGAGAAGCAAGAAGAAGAGGTCAAAAAATGGCGACGGACTACTCCGAGGCCTTCGAGCTTGACGAGACCCTGCCCAGGTACTGGGACCCGCGGTACATGGCGTACTTCTACCGAGGCGTGATGCCTTCGCCAACGGGCGAGCAGGCGCTGGAAGCACTGTACGCGCAGCCCGCAATCGACGTCTTCCCCGCAGTCGCTCCCGCCGCTGTGCCTCCCATTCTGGTGAGCCGAGACGCCGAAGGAAACAGGCTCCGACCCGGCAGATACAGCGACGGCAAGCGGGTGCGCTGGCTGTTCTGGCAGCAGAGGCTCGGAGACAAGGACGAATGGGACGTGCCTTGCAGCGTGCGTGCCCTGAGCTTCGCGGCCATCGCACTGGGCATTCTTACCGTCTTCGTTATCGTCGCACTCTGGGTCGCTGTCAGGAACCAGAGGGAAGCGTCGGAGACAACGTCATCGAAGGAGCAAGTAGACACTACTGAATATCCGAGGGTAATCAAGCCTTTTAACGGTCAGCGGAAGCAGTCACCGGTGCAGTCGGCCTCCGCGCAGTCCTTGGACGCAAGACGCAAGTCGAGTGTGCCGTTGTTCCGGGCTGCCGTTACTGCGTAGACGTGGTTGAAGACGCAGTCGACATTTCATTTGCAAAGATGTGCTATTATAGTGTTTAATTACAAGCTCAATTAAGTTACGCATCTTGAGTTCTAATAAACAATAATGCTCGCTTAAGTGGTTGTGTAATTTAAAAGTATGCGTTGCACATGTTTTTTTTTTGTTGTTTCTTATGCCACTCGAGGGCCCCCCTGAATGGAATCCTCATTCAACGTTTCGATATTATGCACCCTTGTTTCGTCTGACTAAGTGTGAATCCCACTAAAGATCGTGTTCTCCACTTCACCTCATTTACCGAAACCAAGACAGGCTTCTCAGTTTTCATTAGCCACAAGTTTTCTTGGCCAACAGGTTTCGAGTGCACCACAGCCACGAGAGTGCTCACCTCAAAACGACCGATTCAACCGGCTCCTTCAACTTGGTGATGTCGATTTTATTCCTTAGTATTTCGCGCCACTGGGATATAGGATACGTGCCATCTGGGTCTTCGAGGCAGGCAGTTACCGCCTCTGCAGAGGCCTGCATGAATATTCTTCAAATGCGTAGCCTCATATGTTATGGACTAAAATGTGACATCAAATCTGGTGGATAAACGACTGGATGCTGCTAAATATTCACAAAGATTCAGCTTTAAGCAATATGGTGTATATCGCTGTTGAGAAGGCCATGTCAAAAACACTGAGCGCAATTTCTTCACACCTTTCGGAGAAATCGGTTAGTAATAACAGAACAAATGTCCCAACTCTTCTCGCCTTTAGAACCAACTGCACAAAAATTGGGTGTTTTTTGGGGAAAAAGCTACAGAGCATATGTCACTACCTTTAAGTTGCAGAGTCAACTGCACGAGAATGGGGTGTCCCGCGTAGTAAGGAGGAAATTTATTAGGATTCTGTGAGAGAAGCGGATTATGGAGATTTTGAGGAGAATGGGTCAGAAACATCTCGCA
>NW_023607915.1:0-33115 GCF_013339725.1 Rhipicephalus microplus
AGCAACACACCCCTCCCAGGAAGCATCGAACTCCAAACCATATCCGGTAACCAGCCTGAAAGTATCGCGCTAAGCCCATTGCGCCCACAGGAACAGGCTTGCTTCCCACTCAACCACCATCAGAACATATATTCAAAGCTAGTCAGCACCAAAGAAAAAAAAAGCGCCGCACCATCCACCGTGTGGGCTCGAACCTCCAACATTTGGTTAACAGACGTACGCACCTAGACAATTGCGCCATGAGACATTGCTGCTCCACTCTCACCACCATCGAACATATCTTCAAGCTATCAGCCCAAAGACAAAAAAGCGCCGCACCACCACCGGGTGGGCTCGAACCTCCACCTTTCGGTTAACAGGAGCCGATCGGCGCTAGCCAATTGCGCCACGGAGACAGTCGTGCTCCACTCTCACCACCATCAGAACATATCTTCAAAGCTATCAGCCCACAGAAAAAAAAAGCGCCGCACCACCACCAGGTGGCTCGAACCTCCAAACTTTCGGTTAACAGCCGATCGCGCTAGCCAATTGCGCAACGGAGACAGTCGTGCTCCAATCTCACCACCGTCAGATCATACCTTCAAAGCTATCAGCGCAATGAAAAAAGCAACACACCCCTCCCGGCAGAGCTCGAAACCCCAACCTTTCGGTTAACAGCCGATCGCGCTAGCTCATTGCGCCACGGAGACAGTCTTGCTCCCCACTCACCACCATCAGAACATATCTTCAAAGCTATCAGCCCAAAGAAAAAAAAGCGCCGCACCACCACCGGGTGGGCTCGAACCTCCAACCTTTTGGTTAACAGCCGATCGCGCTAGCCAATTGCGCCACGGAGACAGTTCTGCTACACTCTCACCACCATCAGAACATATCTTCAAAGCTATCAGCCCAAAGATAAAAAGCACCGCACCACCACCGGGTGTGCTCGAACCTCCAACCTTTCGGTTAACAGCCGATCGCGCTAGCCAATTGCGCCACGGAGACAGTCGTGCTCCACTCTCACCACCATCAGAACATATCTTCAAAGCTATCAGCCCAAAGAAAAAAAGCGCCGCACCACCACCGGGTGGGCTCGAACCTCCAACCTTTCGGTTAACAGCCGATCGCGCTAGCCAATTGCGCCACGGAGACAGTCGTGCTCCACTCTCACCACCATCAGAACATATCTTCAAAGCTATCAGCGCAATGAAAAAAGCAACACACCACTCCCGGGAGGGCTCGAACCTCCAACCTTTCGGTTAACAGCCGATCGCGCTAGCCAATTGCGCCACGGAGACAGTCCTGCTCCACTCTCACCACCATCAGAACATATCTTCAAAGCTATCAGCCCAAAGAAAAAAAAGCGCCGCACCACCACCGGGTGGGCTCGAACCTCCAACCTTTCGGTTAACAGCCGATCGCGCTAGCCAATTGCGCCACGGAGACAGTCTGCTCCACTCTCACCACCATCAGAACATATCTTCAAAGCTATCAGCCCAAAGAAAAAAAGCGCCGCACCACCACCGGGTGGGCTCGAACCTCCAACCTTTCGGTTAACAGCCGATCGCGCTAGCCAATTGCGCCACGGAGACAGTCGTGCTCCACTCTCACCACCATCAGAACATATCTTCAAAGCTATCAGCCCACAGAAAAAAAAGCGCCGCACCACCACAGGGTGGGCTCGAACCTCCAAACTTTCGGTTAACAGCCGATCGCGCTAGCCAATTGCGCAACGGAGACAGTCGTGCTCCAATCTCACCACCGTCAGATCATACCTTCAAAGCTATCAGCGCAATGAAAAAAGCAACACACCCCTCCCGGCAGAGCTCGAAACCCCAACCTTTCGGTTAACAGCCGATCGCGCTAGCTCATTGCGCCACGGAGACAGTCTTGCTCCCCACTCACCACCATCAGAACATATCTTCAAAGCTATCAGCCCAAAGAAAAAAAAGCGCCGCACCACCACCGGGTGGGCTCGAACCTCCAACCTTTTGGTTAACAGCCGATCGCGCTAGCCAATTGCGCCACGGAGACAGTTCTGCTACACTCTCACCACCATCAGATATATCTTCAAAGCTATCAGCGCCAAAGAAAAAAGCAACAGCACCACTCACGGGAGGCTCGAACCTCCAACCTTTCGGTTAACAGCCGATCGCGCTAGCCAATTGCGCCACGGAGACAGTCGTGCTCCACTCTCACCACCATCAGAACATATCTTCAAAGCTATCAGCCAAAGAAAACAAACGCCAGCACCAACCCCGGGGGGCTCGAAACTCCAACCTTTCGGTTAACAGCCGATCGCGCTAGCCAATTGCGCCACGGAGACAGTCCTGCTTCCACTCTCACCACCATCAGAACATATCTTCAAAGCTATCAGCCCAAAGAAAAAAAGCGCCACACCACCACCGGGTAGGGCTCGAACCTCCAACCTTTCGGTTAACAGCCGATCGCGCTAGCCAATTGCGCCACGGAGACAGTCCTGCTCCACTCTCACCACCATCAGAACATATCTTCAAAGCTATCAGCCCAAAGAAAAAAAAGCGCCGCACCACCACCGGGTGGGCTCGAACCTCCAACCTTTCGGTTAACAGCCGATCGCGCTAGCCAATTGCGCCACGGAGACAGTCGTGCTCCACTCTCACCACCATCAGAACATATCTTCAAAGCTATCAGCCCAAAGAAAAAAAGCACCGCACCACCACCGGGTGGGCTCGAACCTCCAACCTTTCGGTTAACAGCCGATCGCGCTAGCCAATTGCGCCACGGAGACAGTCGTGCTCCACTCTCACCACCATCAGAACATATCTTCAAAGCTATCAGCCCACAGAAAAAAAAGCGCCGCACCACCACAGGGTGGGCTCGAACCTCCAACCTTTCGGTTAACAGCCGATCGCGCTAGCCAATTGCGCCACGGAGACAGTCGTGCTCCAATCTCACCACCGTCAGATCATACCTTCAAAGCTATCAGCGCAATGAAAAAAGCAACACACCCCTCCCGGCAGAGCTCGAAACTCCAACCTTTCGGTTAACAGCCGATCGCGCTAGCTCATTGCGCCACGGAGACAGTCTTGCTCCACTCTCACCACCATCAGAACATATCTTCAAAGCTATCAGCCCAAAGAAAAAAAAGCGCCGCACCACCACGGGTGGGCTCGAACCTCCAACCTTTCGGTTAACAGCCGATCGCGCTAGCCAATTGCGCCACGGAGACAGTCCTGCTCCACTCTCACCACCATCAGAACATATCTTCAAAGCTATCAGCGCAAAGAAAAAAAGCACCGCACCACCACCGGGTGGGCTCGAACCTCCAACCTTTCGGTTAACAGCCGATCGCGCTAGCCAATTGCGCCACGGAGACAGTCCTGCTCCACTCTCACCACCATCAGAACATATCTTCAAAGCTATCAGCCCAAAGAAAAAAAGCGCCGCACCACCACCGGGTGGGCTCGAACCTCCAACCTTTCGGTTAACAGCCGATCGCGCTAGCCAATTGCGCCACGGAGACAGTCGTGCTCCACTCTCACCACCATCAGAACATATCTTCAAAGCTATCAGCCGCAAAGAAAAAGCACAGCACCACTCACCGGGTGGCTCGAACCTCCAACCTTTCGGTTAACAGCCGATCGCGCTAGCCAATTGCGCCACGGAGACAGTCCTGCTCCACTCTCACCACCATCAGAACATATCTTCAAAGCTATCAGCCCAAAGAAAAAAAAGCGCCGCACCACCACCGGGTGGGCTCGAACCTCCAACCTTTCGGTTAACAGCCGATCGCGCTAGCCAATTGCGCCACGGAGACAGTCGTGCTCCACTCTCACCACCAGTCAGACATATCTTCAAAGCTATCAGCCCAATGAAAAAAGCAACACACCACTCCCGGGAGAGCTCGAACTCCAACCTTTCGGTTAACAGCCGATCGCGCTAGCCCATTGCGCCACGGAGACAGTCGTGCTCCACTCTCACCACCATCAGAACATATCTTCAAAGCTATCAGCCCAAAGAAAAAAAGCGCCGCACCACCACCGGGTGGGCTCGAACCTCCAACCTTTCGGTTAACAGCCGATCGCGCTAGCCAATTGCGCCACGGAGACAGTCGTGCTCCACTCTCACCACCATCAGAACATATCTTCAAAGCTATCAGCCCAAGAAAAAAAGCGCCGCACCACCCCCGGGTGGGCTCGAACCTCCAACCTTTCGGTTAACAGCCGATCGCGCTAGCCAATTGCGCCACGGAGACAGTCCTGCTCCACTCTCACCACCATCAGAACATATCTTCAAAGCTATCAGCCCAAAGAAAAAAAAGCGCCGCACCACCACCGGGTGGGCTCGAACCTCCAACCTTTCGGTTAACAGCCGATCGCGCTAGCCAATTGCGCCACGGAGACAGTCCTGCTCCACTCTCACCACCATCAGAACATATCTTCAAAGCTATCAGCCCAAAGAAAAAAAGCACCGCACCACCACCGGGTGGGCTCGAACCTCCAACCTTTCGGTTAACAGCCGATCGCGCTAGCCAATTGCGCCACGGAGACAGTCTTGCTCCACTCTCACCACCATCAGAACATATCTTCAAAGCTATCAGCCCAAAGAAAAAAAGCACCGCACCACCACCGGGTGGGCTCGAACCTCCAACCTTTCGGTTAACAGCCGATCGCGCTAGCCAATTGCGCCACGGAGACAGTCGTGCTCCACTCTCACCACCATCAGAACATATCTTCAAAGCTATCAGCCCAAAGAAAAAAAAGCGCCGCACCACCACCGGGTGGGCTCGAACCTCCAACCTTTCGGTTAACAGCCGATCGCGCTAGCCAATTGCGCCACGGAGACAGTCGTGCTCCACTCTCACCACCATCAGAACATATCTTCAAAGCTATCAGCGCAATGAAAAAAGCAACACACCCCTCCCGGCAGAGCTCGAAACTCCAACCTTTCGGTTAACAGCCGATCGCGCTAGCCCATTGCGCCACGGAGACAGTCCTGCTCCACTCTCACCACCATCAGAACATATCTTCAAAGCTATCAGCCCAAAGAAAAAAAAGCGCCGCACCACCACCGGGTGGGCTCGAACCTCCAACCTTTCGGTTAACAGCCGATCGCGCTAGCCAATTGCGCCACGGAGACAGTCGTGCTCCACTCTCACCACCATCAGAACATATCTTCAAAGCTATCAGCCCAAAGAAAAAAAGCGCCGCACCACCACCGGGTGGGCTCGAACCTCAACCTTTCGGTTAACAGCCGATCGCGCTAGCCAATTGCGCCACGGAGACAGTCCTGCTCCACTCTCACCACCATCAGAACATATCTTCAAAGCTATCAGCCCACAGAAAAAAAGCGCCGACACCACCACCGGGTGGGCTCGAACCTCCAACCTTTCGGTTAACAGCCGATCGCGCTAGCCAATTGCGCCACGGAGACAGTCGTGCTCCACTCTCACCACCATCAGAACATATCTTCAAAGCTATCAGCCAAAGAAAAAAAGCGACCGCACCACCACCGGGTGGGCTCGAACCTCCAACCTTTCGGTTAACAGCCGATCGCGCTAGCCATTGCGCCACGGAGACAGTCCTGCTCCACTCTCACCACCATCAGAACATATCTTCAAAGCTATCAGCCCAAAGAAAAAAAGCGCCGCACCACCACCGGGTGGCTCGAACCTCCAACCTTTTCGGTTAACAGCCGATCGCGCTAGCCAATTGCGCCACGGAGACAGTCCTGCTCCACTCTCACCACCATCAGAACATATCTTCAAAGCTATCAGCCCAAAGAAAAAAAGCGCCGCACCACCACCGGGTGGCTCGAACCTCCGACCTTTTCGGTTAACAGCCGATCGCGCTAGCCAATTGCGCCCGGAGACAGTCCTGCTCCACTCTCACCACCATCAGAACATATCTTCAAAGCTATCAGCCCAAAGAAAAAAAAGCGCCGCACAACCACACGGGTGGCTCGAACCTCCTAACTTTCGGTAACAGCCGATCAGCGCTAGCCAATTGCGCCACGGAGACAGTCCTGCTCCACTCTCACCACCATCAGAACATATCTTCAAAGCTATCAGCCCAAAGAAAAAAAGCGCCGCACCACCACCGGGTGGGCTCGAACCTCCAACCTTTTCGGTTAACAGCGATCGCGCTAGCCAATTGCGCCACGGAGACAGTCCTGCTCCACTCTCACCACCATCAGAACATATCTTCAAAGCTATCAGCCCAAAGAAAAAAAGCGCCGCACCACCACCGGGTGGGCTCGAACCTCCAACCTTTCGGTAACAGCCGATCGCGCTAGCCAATTGCGCCACGGAGACAGTCCTGCTCCACTCTCACCACCATCAGAACATATCTTCAAAGCTATCAGCCCAAAGAAAAAAGCGCCGCACCACCACCGGGTGGGCTCGAACCTCCAACCTTTTCGGTTAACAGCCGATCGCGCTAGCCAATTGCGCCACGGAGACTTTTTTTTTTTTTTTTTCTTTATTGCCTTTTAATAACCACAAGCAAAGGAATACATACAAAATATGTACACTTACTAAAACACCAGCTTCAACTTGGCCAGTGCACTTGGTTTAAAAAGGCTTCACAGAAGCCAATTGGTCGAGCACAGGTAACCACTCGGGGGGTTCAGGCAGCGCTTTAAACACGTCTCGTGTATACAGCATACTCTCAACAAAATAGTCTCTCGCTGAACGTGCGTCTACACGCATATGTCGAACATCCATTCTTGTCCTCCACACACTATGCATGCAAAGCAACATTAACATGTCACTCGGCACTTCCCCTGCAGCTGCACACGGAAGAAAACGGATTCCAAAAGCGTTGATAGGTAGTTCTTTTTTTATAGTCCGTTGTAGTACGTCCCACAAGAACACAGCATCATGGCAGTCGAGAAAGATATGATTTATCGTTTCTGGTTTGCCGCAGATTAGACAGTTGACGGACCACGGTACAAAAAGCCCTTTACTTTTTAGCCATGGCAGTACAGGGAGAGTGCCGGTATGCACTTGAAAGAAGAATGTTTTGACAGAGGGTCTGACCGGCATTCTCTTAACACGTTTAAACACGTCACGCTCAGAACCTAGCCTGCACGAAGCTCGGTAGACGGGCACTGGCAGGAAGACATCAAGAAGGTCACGATACAGTTTCTTTTTAGTCACGTCGGACAAGTATTCGTACGAAAATCTTTCCTTGAGCAGGCGTGTAGCTGTAACTACTTCTCGCAAATAAGGACTGAGTGGTCCAGCTTCGAAGGAAAAAGATGACACGACGAAATCAGATAAGGGGGTCTGCAGTCTTGCTTGGATCACAGTTCTCAAGAAATTGTCAGTTTGATCTCGAGCGAACATGAATCTGCTCACCAACTGCTTAAAAAACAAATGCAAAAGCCCCAGACCACCATATTTTACCCTATGAAATAAATTGCACCGGCTCGTGCGCTCCCACTGCGACCCCCATATAAAGGTCGCGAATACTCGGTGCATTTTCTGGACCGAAGTGCGGGTCATGGTTAACACTTGTAATACATAAAACACTTTTGCAATCAGAAATACATTGCACACGGACGCTTTTGCAAACATTGATAAATTGCGACCTCCCCACTTATCAGTACAATTTTTAATGCGTTGACGTTCCTCAGACCAATACTCCGTAGCATTGCGGTAGTGATCCAAAGGCACACCGAGGTACTTTCCGGGCATGATTTTCCAATTCATGTTACAGTAAACTTCGGGTGTGCTTTGCCACTGGCCATGCCAAACGCCTAGACATTTTGGCCAACTAATTGCGCTGCCCGTTGCTGCACAGAATTCCCTAGCTATTCGTACAACTTCTTGCACACTTTCTTTGTCACTGCAAAACACTGCGACGTCATCAGCATAGGCTAAAATTCTAATTCCACTGGTCAGAAACGTATACCCTCTTATACTTGGTGATGCAAGTATTCGTAAACAGAAGGGCTCTAAGTAAAGCGCGAAAAGGAGTGGCGACAAGGCACAACCTTGCTTCACGCTCGAGCGCACAGGAATTGAAGCACTTACTTCTTTGTTGATTACTAAATTAGCCCTGCAGTCATGATACACCATTCTAACGCCTTCTGTAATGACAGTTCCTACATTCACATGTTCCAGCAATAAAAACAAAATTTCATGTACGACTTTATCGAACGCTTTGTGCAGGTCTAGCTGAATCATGGCCACGCGGTCATTATTTGCATCACAGCATTCTAGAATACTTCTGGTTACGTGTATATTTGTGAATATGGTTCTGCCCTTAATCCCACATGTCTGATGCGGGCCGACAAGGGATGTGACAACACTTTGGAGCCGTCTTGCTAGGACCTTCGTGTATATTTTATAGTCAGTGTTGCTCAAACTGATAGGTCGGTAGGATTCCACTGAAAGTAGCTTTGCGGGGTCATCAGTTTTGGGGATTAATACTACGTGTGCTGTCCTAAATGAATGAGGTGTTTGCTGCTTGTCGTAGCATTCTCTGATCACTCGGTGTAATGCCAGTGCCATTTCTGTCTTAAAAAATTTGTATATGGCAGCACCAAGCCCATCCGGCCCTGGTGACTTGCCGTTACCCAGGTTATCTATAGCTGATTCAATTTCTGCCACAGTGATTTCTACTTCCAGTAGCTCCCGCTCAGAGTCTTCCAATCTCGGCATAAGGGTCAGAAAGTCCTCTTTGAATCGTTCGGGGTCATTGATTGTATGGCTAAGGAGTTGCGTATAAAACTCGACAAAGGCGTGCTTTATCTGTTCGCGGTCCCGGGTAATGTAATTGCGGTATCGAATTTCATTTATCTCTTTGTTTGCTGCATGTTTCTTTTCTTCACTGAGCACCCGCTTAGTGGGCGTTTCACCCATCCACAGCCGTTCAGTGCGAGCCCTTATCATTGCTCCGCGGTACTTTTCGTCGTCGATGAATTCGAGCTTTGCTTTCGCCTCCTTTATTTCTTTCTTAAATTTTCCCGGCACTTCATTTTCTACGCTTAACATGTAGTCTAGTTCGCTTTGTAACTGCCTCTCTTGTTGCCTTTCCCGATTACGTAATACACAGGCTCTTTCAATCGCTATCATCTTTATATCACACTTCATTTGCTCCCACACAGCTATGAAGTTATTGGTCTCCAAACGAAGAGCATTTGAAAGACATTCTTTGGTTTTTGTGACAAATATTTCATCTTGCAGCAGCTTTTCATTAAATTTCCATAGAAACCAATTAAACTTCGCAGCCTTACGTTTTTCGCCAATGTTGACCTTGACCAGACAATGATCACTAAAACTAAGATGTTGAATTTGATAAGATGAGCATAGTGGCACCAACTTTGCCGACAAATATATTCTGTCTAACCTCGCGTGCGAATGACCTTGAAAGTGCGTATATCCTACTTCACCCTCTCGCGTCATTACATAACCGACATCTTCCAGCCCTGTCTCGTTCACTATTTTATTCAACAGCTCAGCGCTTCTATCGCGCACATTGAAGCTCGTTGTCTTATCCTCAGCTCTACAGACACAATTGAAGTCCCCTAGAACCACAACATTTCTTTCCGTTTTCAAGAATCCTTCAATCGCTCTGAAAAAAATTCCCGTTCGTGCGATCTATTCGGTGCATAAACACACACAACGCGCCAAGGCATTCCAGAAACACTGAAGTCGCACACAACCAGCCTACCGCTATCGCAGGTAGACACATTTTCAACAACCGCGATACTACTACGTATGAAAACGACACAGCCTCCTGACCGCCCAACAGCATGACAAACGCAGACATTGTACCTAGAGCGAAAAACTTGAACCATTTGCTCCGTTTGTTCTTCACTTTCCATTTTAGTTTCTTGTACAGCCAGGAGGTCTATGTCGTTTTCTAACAAAATGCGACTAATCTGGCATTGTCTCCTGCGCGAACACAGGCCTCTTGAGTTCAACGTCGCGATGCAAATACCAGTTTTAAAGTTAGTCGCCATTTCTTGAAGGTTGTTTCGTCAGGTGTCATACTCACGTCGCAACAGTGGTTGCGTGTGCTCAGCGTAGAAAGCCTCGGAACGTCTCCTCCGCTACGGCGGGGCCGACGTTTGAGTGCCCCTACGGTCAGGAGACAGGTTTGGTCGTGGTTTAAAGGTAGGCCGACGACCAGTCGCCGTCTTTGTTGGAGGTTCATTGATGGCCGACGTGTCAACATTTCCGGTACGGTCAGGTGTTTCACGAGCTCGCTTAAAAGCGATAGCACCGGCCTTGGTCATCTCGGCGTCCGTTGCTTCCGGGCCGCCCTCTCGCGCAGCTGAAGATGACTTGCTCGCTGCTGTAGCGTCGTTCTCTACTGCTGCCGTGTCTAAATTCGTTCCTGGCGCACCAGAGTGCTTGTCGCCTTTATTGGTAGATTCCAGTGCGGCCCCAGAAGACTGTTCAGGGGGCGTGGCAGGGCCTTCCGTATAACCGTCTTCCCTGCTCGCTTCTTCGGCATCCACGGCATCCATCAGGTGTTCAGACACTTCGTCTGTTTGGCCTGGGCCCGCAATGCTGGCGTACGACCTCACACAGTGGGCGTCATCGTGGCCATAGCGACGACAGACCCCACAGCGCGGCACGCGGCAATCCCGTCGAATGTGTCCGATAGCCCGGCATCGGAGGCATAGCGGTGCTCTGCCAGGAATTACGACGAGCGCCATATCCTCCGCAACTCGCAGTTGGTGTGGCAGGTCGTCCACGGACACGCCCGCGTGTAGCCTCAGCGTGACCGACCGCGTGGTTGAACCTTTATCATTGCAACCCTGCACCTTCCATTTATCTCTGCTTATCTCGGTCACTTTTCCGTAGGGCGTTAAGGCGACTCGCACAGCCTCGTCCGGCACGCCATGAAGAAGCCAGTACAACTTCAGCCGCACACCTCGATCACGGGGGTCAACCACCATACAGCGATGGTCCTTTAGATCAAAAGACTCCGCCGCCAGCATCTTCTTTTTACCCTCATCATCCTTGAACGTCACTGCCCATACATGATTCATTTGGTATGCCCCTAGGGCAACCACTTCCGGCAGCAGCGAAAGACGAGCAAGGCTGTCTCGGACATGCTCCACTCGATATGGCCTGGCTTTCAAGTTTCCGTGCAAAAAAACCGTGTGCAAAACGGAATCACCTGAAGGCAGCTGAGGCAGAACAACCTGGAAATCTTCGCCTGGCTTTTCGGTACACCTGATACCGCGGCCCACACGGGCCGCTGAAACCGCCCCTACGCGGGAGCACATGATAAACACGTCCGTTCACTGTCGTGGCCGGAAGTGGAATCCTTGCGCCACGGAGACAGTCGTGCTCCACTCTCACCACCATCAGAACATATCTTCAAAGCTATCAGCCCACAGAAAAAAAAGCGCCGCACCACCAGAGGGTGGGCTCGAACCTCTAACCTTTCGGTTAACAGCCGATCGCGCTAGCCAATTGCGCAACGGAGACAGTCGTGCTCCAATCTCACCACCGTCAGATCATACCTTCAAAGCTATCAGCGCAATGAAAAAAGCAACACACCCCTCCCGGCAGAGCTCGAAACCCCAACCTTTCGGTTAACAGCCGATCGCGCTAGCTCATTGCGCCACGGAGACAGTCTTGCTCCCCACTCACCACCATCAGAACATATCTTCAAAGCTATCAGCCCAAAGAAAAAAAATCGCCGCACCACCACCGGGTGGGCTCGAACCTCCAACCTTTTGGTTAACAGCCGATCGCGCTAGCCAATTGCGCCACGGAGACAGTTCTGCTACACTCTCACCACCATCAGAACATAACTTCAAAGCTATCAGGCCAAAGATAAAAAGCACCGCACCACCACCGGGTGTGCTCGAACCTCCAACCTTTCGGTTAACAGCCGATCGCGCTAGCCAATTGCGCCACGGAGACAGTCGTGCTCCACTCTCACCACCATCAGAACATATCTTCAAAGCTATCAGCCCACAGAAAAAAAAAGCGCCGCACCACCACAGGGTGGGCTCGAACCTCCAAACTTTCGGTTAACAGCCGATCGCGCTAGCCAATTGCGCCACGGAGACAGTCGTGCTCCAATCTCACCACCGTCAGATCATACCTTCAAAGCTATCAGCGCAATGAAAAAAGCAACACACCCCTCCCGGCAGAGCTCGAAACTCCAACCTTTCGGTTAACAGCCGATCGCGCTAGCCCATTGCGCCACGGAGACAGTCTTGCTCCCCACTCACCACCATCAGAACATATCTTCAAAGCTATCAGCCCAAAGAAAAAAAAGCGCCGCACCACCACCGGGTGGGCTCGAACCTCCAACCTTTTGGTTAACAGCCGATCGCGCTAGCCAATTGCGCCACGGAGACAGTCGTGCTCCACTCTCACCACCATCAGAACATATCTTCAAAGCTATCAGCCCAAAGAAAAAAAGCACCGCACCACCACCGGTGGGCTCGAACCTCCAACCTTTTGGTTAACAGCCGATCGCACTAGACAATTGCGCCATGGAGACAGTTCTGCTCCACTCTCACCACCATCAGAACATATCTTCAAAGCTATCAGCCCATATCAGCGCAAAAAAAAAAAAGCGCCAGCACCACCACCGGTGGGCTCGAACCTTCCAACTTTCGGTTAACAGCCGATCGCGCTAGCCAATTGCGCCACGGAGACAGTCCTGCTCCACTCTCACCACCGATCAGAACATATCTTCAAGCTATCAGCCCAAAGAAAAAAAGCGCCGCACCACCACCGGGTGGGCTCGAACCTCCAACCTTTCGGTTAACAGCGATCGCGCTAGCCAATTGCGACACGGAGACAGTCGTGCTCCACTCTCACCACCATCAGAACATATCTTCAAAGCTATCAGCGCAAAAGAAAAAAGCGCCGCACCACCCTACGGGTAGGGCTCGAAACCTCCAACCTTTCGGTTAACAGCCGATCGCGCTAGCCAATTGCGCCACGGAGACAGTCGTGCTCCCACTCTCACCACCATCAGAACATATCTTCAAAGCTATCAGCGCCAAAGAAAAAAAGCGCCGCACCACCACCGGGTGGGCTCGAACCTCCAACCTTTCGGTTAACAGCCGATCGCGCTAGCCAATTGCGCCACGGAGACAGTCCTGCTCCACTCTCACCACCATCAGAACATATCTTCAAAGCTATCAGCCCAAAGAAAAAAAAGCACCGCACCACCACCGGGTGGGCTCGAACCTCCGACTTTCGGTTAACAGCCGATCGCGCTAGCCAATTGCGCCACGGAGACAGTCCGTGCTCCACTCTCACCACCATCAGAACATATCTTCAAAGCTATCAGCGCAAAGAAAAAAAAGCGCCGCACCACCACCGGTGGGCTCGAACCTCCAACCTTTCGGTTAACAGCCGATCGCGCTAGCCAATTGCGCCACGGAGACAGTCTTGCTCCACTCTCACCACCATCAGAACATATCTTCAAAGCTATCAGCCCAAAGAAAAAAAGCGCCGCACCACCACCGGGTGGGCTCGAACCTCCAACCTTTCGGTTAACAGCCGATCGCGCTAGCCAATTGCGCCACGGAGACAGTCTTGCTCCACTCTCACCACCATCAGAACATATCTTCAAAGCTATCAGCCCAAAGAAAAAAAGCGCCGCACCACCACCGGGTGGCTCGAACCTCCAACCTTTCGGTTAACAGCCGATCGCGCTAGCCAATTGCGCCACGGAGACAGTCCTGCTCCACTCTCACCACCATCAGAACATATCTTCAAAGCTATCAGCCCAAAGAAAAAAAGCGCCGCACCACCACCGGGTGGGCTCGAACCTCCAACCTTTCGGTTAACAGCCGATCGCGCTAGCCAATTGCGCCACGGAGACAGTCCTGCTCCACTCTCACCACCATCAGAACATATCTTCAAAGCTATCAGCCCAAAGAAAAAAAGCACCGCACCACCACCGGGTGGGCTCGAACCTCCAACCTTTTCGGTTAACAGCCGATCGCGCTAGCCAATTGCGCCACGGAGACAGTCCTGCTCCACTCTCACCACCATCAGAACATATCTTCAAAGCTATCAGCCCAAAGAAAAAAAGCGCCGCACCACCACCGGGTGGGCTCGAACCTCCAACCTTTCGGTTAACAGCCGATCGCGCTAGCCAATTGCGCCACGGAGACAGTCGTGCTCCACTCTCACCACCATCAGAACATATCTTCAAAGCTATCAGCCGCAAGAAAAAAAGCGCCGCACCACCCATCCGGGGGGCTCGAACCTCCAACCTTTCGGTTAACAGCCGATCGCGCTAGCCAATTGCGCCACGGAGACAGTCCTGCTCCACTCTCACCACCATCAGAACATATCTTCAAAGCTATCAGCCCAAAGAAAAAAAAGCGCCGCACCACCACCGGGTGGGCTCGAACCTCCAACCTTTCGGTTAACAGCCGATCGCGCTAGCCAATTGCGCCACGGAGACAGTCCTGCTCCACTCTCACCACCATCAGAACATATCTTCAAAGCTATCAGCCCAAAGAAAAAAAGCGCCGCACCACCACCGGGTGGGCTCGAACCTCCAACCTTTCGGTTAACAGCCGATCGCGCTAGCCAATTGCGCCACGGAGACAGTCGTGCTCCACTCTCACCACCATCAGAACATATCTTCAAAGCTATCAGCCCAAAGAAAAAAAAGCGCCGCACCACCACCGGGTGGGCTCGAACCTCCAACCTTTCGGTTAACAGCCGATCGCGCTAGCCAATTGCGCCACGGAGACAGTCCTTCTCCACTCTCACCACCATCAGAACATATCTTCAAAGCTATCAGCCCAAAGAAAAAAAAGCGCCGCACCACCACCGGGTGGGCTCGAACCTCCAACCTTTCGGTTAACAGCCGATCGCGCTAGCCAATTGCGCCACGGAGACAGTCGTGCTCCACTCTCACCACCATCAGAACATATCTTCAAAGCTATCAGCCCAAAGAAAAAAAGCGCCGCACCACCACAGGGTGGGCTCGAACCTCCAAACTTTCGGTTAACAGCCGATCGCGCTAGCCAATTGCGCCACGGAGACAGTCGTGCTCCAATCTCACCACCGTCAGACATACCTTCAAAGCTATGAGCGCAAAGAAAAAAGCAACACACCACTCCCGGGAGAGCTCGAAACTCCAACCTTTCGGTTAACAGCCGATCGCGCTAGCCCATTGCGCAACGGAGACAGTCTTGCTCCACTCTCACCACCATCAGAACATATCTTCAAAGCTATCAGCCAAAGAAAAAAGCACCGCACCACCACCGGGTGGGCTCGAACCTCCAACCTTTCGGTTAAACAGCCGATCGCGCTAGCCAATTGCGCCACGGAGACAGTCCTGCTCCACTCTCACCACCATCAGAACATATCTTCAAAGCTATCAGCCCAAAGAAAAAAAAGCGCCGCACCACCACCGGGTGGGCTCGAACCTCCAACCTTTCGGTTAACAGCCGATCGCGCTAGCCAATTGCGCCACGGAGACAGTCCTGCTCCACTCTCACCACCATCAGAACATATCTTCAAGCTATCAGCGCAAAGAAAAAAGCAACACACCCCTCCCGGGAGAGCTCGAAACTCCAGCCTTTCGGTTAACAGCCGATCGCGCTAGCCAATTGCACCACGGAGACAGTCGTGCTCCAATCTCACCACCGTCAGATCATACCTTCAAAGCTATCAGCGCAATGAAAAAAGCAACACACCCCTCCCGGCAGATCTCGAAACTCCAACCTTTCGGTTAACAGCCGATCGCGCTAGCCCATTGCTCAACGGAGACAGTCCTGCTCCACTCTCACCACCATCAGAACATATCTTCAAAGCTATCAGCCCAAAGAAAAAAAAGCACCGCACCACCACCGGGTGGGCTCGAACCTCCGACCTTTGGTTAACAGCCGATCGCGCTAGCCAATTGCGCCACGGAGACAGTCCTGCTCCACTCTCACCACCATCAGAACATATCTTCAAAGCTATCAGCCCAAAAAAAAGCACCGCACCACCACCGGGTGGGCTCGAACCTCCAACCTTTCGGTTAACAGCCGATCGCGCTAGCCATTTGCGCACGGAGACAGTCGGCTCCCACTCTCACCACCAATCAGAACATATCATCAAAGCTAGTCAGCCACACAAAGCAAAGAAGCGCAGCTAACACCATCCACCGGTGGGCTCGAACGCTCCACCTTTCGGTTAACAGCCGATCGCGCTAGCCAACTGCGCCACGGAGACAATCGTGCCTCCACTCTCACCACGTCGACCATTTTTTCAGATCTATTGGCCCAAAAGAAAAAAAAAAAAAGCGCTGCAGCCGCACCACCACCGGTGGTCTCGAACACTCCAACCTTTCGGTTACCATCCGATCGTCGCTAGCCAATATGCGCCACGGAGACAGTCCTGCTCAACTCTCACCACCGTCGAAATGTCCTTCAGAGCTATCAGCCCAAAGAAAAAAAGCGCCGAACAAGCCACCGGGTTGGCTCGAAACTCCAACCTTTCGTTTCACATCCAATCGGCTAGGCATTGCGCCACGGAGACAGTCCTGCTCCACTCTCACCAACATCAGAACATATCTTCAAGCTATCAGTGGTAGACAGGTCGCACAACTTTGAAGGGCCTGCGTAGAGGTAGGGGCGAAATTTCGACGTAGCCCAGATGATGGCGAGGCACCTCCTTTTCTGTTTGGATATTGCTTCTGCTTTGGATAGCGATCGGCGGCGTAACTAAAACCCTTCAAGTCCGTCAGCCCAAGAACGGCGCCAAGACCTACGCTGCTTGCGTCAGTATGTATTTCTGTCTCGGCGAATTCGTCGAAATGGGCAAGTAACGGAGGCGTCTGGAGGCGATGTTTAAGCTCCGGAAAGCGTGTTCCTGCGGCGTTTCCCACTTAAACTCCACGTCGGCCTTGGTAAGGTAGTGAGAGGATCGGCGATGCGGGCGAAGTTTTTCACGAATCGCCTATAATAGGCACACAGGCCCAGAAATCGGCGCACGGCTTTCTTGTCAGTGGGACGGCGGGAAGTCGGCGATGGCGGCTGTTTTCCGTGGATCGGGACGAACTCCAGACTTGCTGATAACGTGCCCCAGAAACAAGAGCTCCTCATACGCAAATCTGCACTTTTCTGGCTTCAGTGTGAGTCCGGAAGTCTTGATGGCTTGAAGTACCGCTTCAAGGCGCCGAAGATGCTCGTCGAAACTCGAGGAAAACACGACGACGTCGTCCAAGTACACAAGGCAAGTCTGCCACTTCAATCCTGCCAGTACTGTATCCATAACGCGTTGAAACGTTGCAGGCGCTGAGCAAAGGCCGAAGGGCATCACCTTAAACTCGAAGAGGCCGTCCGGTGTTATGAACGCCGTCTTCTCTCGGTCTCTTTCGTCGACTTCGATTTGCCAATAGCCAGTCTTAAGGTCCATTGACGAAAAGTACTTGGCGTTATGGAGCCGATCAAGTGCGTCATCTATTCGTGGGAGTTGATACACATCCTTTCTTGTGATTTTGTTCAGGCGGCGATAATCGACGCAGAAACGTAGGGTCCCATCCTTTTTCTTCACTAACACCACGGGGGATACCCATGGACTCTTGGACGGCTGGATAATGTCATCCCGCAGCATTTCATCAACTTGTCTCTTCATGGCCTCACGTTCTCGCGTTGAAACCCTGTACGGACTCTGACGGAGTGGTCTGGCATTTTCTTCGGTTATGATGCGATGTTTCGTGATTGGGGTCTGCCGAATTTTTGATGACGACGAAAAGCAATCTTCGTATTGCAGGAGCACGGCCTTGAGTTGTTCTTGCTTATCGTTCGGAAGTCTGGGATTGACGTCGAAAGCTATGGGAGGGGCTTGGTTCCTCTGAGCAGGTTCCGCAGAATCGGCGAGGGCGAAAGCACTGGTGGCTTCGACAATTTCTTCGATGTATGCGACCGTTGTTCCTTTGTTCACATGTTTGTACTCATTGCTGAAATTCGTGAGCAAAACCGTTGCTTGCCTCCCCGCAGCTCTGCAATTCCTCTTGCGACGCAAATATTTCGGGTGACCAACAGATGCTGATTGCCATCAACGACGCCTTCCAAGTCAGGTGATTTAGGAGCGCTGACTGAAATAATGACGCTTGAGCGAGGCGGAATGGTGACTTGTTCTTCCAGCACATTCAAGGCATGGTGTCCTGACGGCGTGCGCGGCGGTAGTGCTTCTTCTGTGGATAACGTTATCGACTTTGTTTTTAGGTTGATGACAGCACCATGGAGGCATAAGAAGTCCATGCCAAGGATGACATCTCTCGAGCAACGCTGTAGGACTACGAGGTCTGTAGGTTAAATACGGCCGTTAATGGTGACTCTCGCTGTGCAGATTCCTGCAGGCGTTACGAAATGACCTCCGGCTGTGCGGATTTCAGGGCCTTTCCAAGCTGTCCTAACTTTCTTTGACTTCGTGGCGAACGACCCACCGATGACAGAATAGTCGGCTCCAGTATCGACGAGAGCAGTCACACTGTGGCCGTCGATAAGAACGTCGAGGTCGCTAGTTCGCCGTCTCGCATTACAGTTAGGGCGTGGCGTCGGGTCACGGCTGCGTCGGCTTGTTCCGCTGCTTCCATGCTGCGTCGTCAGGCCACCTTCGGTAAATGAGCTTTCGCCGTCAGGGCTTTGCCTGGCTGTCGTTGTGTTCGGAAAGCTCCGTCGTGGCGTCGTCGTCGTCGGAGGATCTTCGGTAGTTCGTCGCACAGCAACCGCACCTCCACCGGTTGCTGCCCTTAGTTTTCCGGATACGGGCTAGGAGACCGGCCCCGCGTTGGGCCAGAGTACTGCCGGTGGTGCGGTGACGTGCGGCGGCTGGGCGATGGCGAACGCGAAGGGCTTCGTGGTGTCCACCAAGTTCCTGTCAGGTAGTCGGCGATGTCACGTGGTCGTTCTCCTGGCTGTGGACGCGGTGCATTGACGGCGAAGACACGCAGTCCCATCTGTCGGTACTGGCAACGGCGGTATGTGTGTCCGGCCTCGCCGCAGTGGTAGCAGAGCGGGCGATGGTCAGGGGTGCGCCAGACGTCAGTCTTCCTCGGTGCACTGCGCTGGGCCGCTGGCGAACGGTATGACGTCGGTGGGGGTGGTGGCGGCGGTGGCGTCTGTCGACGGAAGTGCGATGGAGCGGCATTTTGGCGTGGACGGGGAGGAGCGTTGTGGCGCAGTGCAGCGGCGTAGCTCATAGCTTCTGGCTCGGGCAGCGGTGCGTGGGGAATTTGAAGCGATTGCCGAACTTCTTCTCGCACAATGTCGGCAATTGAATCCACTTGAGGCTGGGCCGAAGGCAACAGCTTGCGCAGCTCTTCCCGCACGATCGCTCGGATCGTTTCACGCAGGTCTCCGGAGTTACTGGCTTGAGCAGCAGCGCAGTCTGCAGTGAGGCGACGATTATACTGTCTGGTGCGCATGTCCAGGGTCTTTTCGATAGTGGTCGCTTCTGCTACAAATTCTTGGACGGTTATCGGTGGGTTTCTCATCAGTCCCGCGAAGAGCTCCTGTTTGACCCCTCGCATGAGGAAACGAACTTTTTTCTCCTCAGGCATGTATGGATCAGCGTGACGGAATAGTCGGGTCATTTCTTTTGTGAAAATGGCGACATTTTCATTTGGTAGCTGAACCCGAGTCTCTAATAAAGCAGCGGCCCTCTCTTTGCGAGCGACGCTCGCGAACGTTTGAAAGAATGCGCCGCAGATAAACATCCCACGTTCGGAGCGTGGACTCCCGATTTTCAAGCCAAGTCCTTGCGGTGTCTTCCAAATAGAAGAACACACGACGCAGCTATTCGTCATGGTCCCAGTGGTTGAGGGCGGCCACACGGTCGTATGTCTCCAGCCAGGACTCCGGGTCTTCGTTCATGTACCGGACGCTCCGTCAAGCCGTGTACCCAGCACCTCCACCAGATGTCACGGGGTCGTGACGTGGCCGAAGACAGGAGACTTCGTGTTAGGATTTAACTGTTTATTTGGGCGAACCTGTGCCCGGTAAACTGAAAGTCAAATTACAGCAGCAGTCTCACACAGATAGCAGTCTCGGACTGATAGCGGCGAACGGAGCGTCGGCCTTCGATCAACAACTGACAAGCGGCGAAGCGCGTCGGCATTTATACTCTTGCCGTCAAATGTTCTAGCGTTATCGCTGGCGGTGGCGTAGCTTCCAGAACAATCTTTACCGTTCGCACAGTGGGCGTGATCTCATCGAAATGATCTACTACAGTCCAGAACCTTCTAGAAAACTGCAGGCACGGTTTGCGCTGAGAATCGTGCGGTGTTTTCGGACGATAAAAAAAACTTGGGAAATGGAACGTGGCAATATCATCAAAGCTATCAGCCCACAGAAAAAAAAGCACCGCACCACCAGCGGGTGGGCTCAAACCTCCAACCTTTCGGTTAACAGCCGATCGCGCTAGCCCATTGCGCCACGGAGACAGTCGTGCTCCAATCTCACCACCGTCAGATCATACCTTCAAAGCTATCAGCGCAATGAAAAAAGCAACACACCCCTCCCGGGAGAGCTCGAAACTCCAACCTTTCGGTTAACAGCCGATCGCGCTAGCCCAATGCGCCACGGAGACAGTCTTGCTCCCCTCTCACCACCATCAGAACATATCTTCAAAGCTATCAGCCCAAAGAAAAAAAAGCGCCGCACCACCACCGGGTGAGCTCGAACCTCCAACCTTTCGGTTAACAGCCGATCGCGCTAGCCAATTGAGCCACGGAGACAGTCATCCTCCACTGTCACCACCAACAGAACATATCTTCAAAGCTATCAACGCAAAGAAAAAAGCAACACACCACTCCCGGGAGGGCTCGAACCTCCAACTTCTCGGTTAACAGCCGATCGCGCTGGCCAATTGCGCCACGGAGACAATCCTGCTCCACTCTCACCACAATTAGAACATATCTTCAAAGCTATCAGCCCAAAGAAAAAAAAAGCGCCGCACCACCACCGGGTGGGCTCGAACCTCCAACCTTTCGGTTAACAGCCGATCGCGCTAGCCAATTGCGCTATGGAGACAATTGTGCTCCGCTCTCACCACCATCAGAACATATCTTCAAAGCTATCAGCGCAAAGAAAAAAGCAACACACCCTACCCGGGAGGGCTCGAACCTCCAACCTTTCGATTAACAGCCGATCTCGCCAGCCAATTGCGCCACAGAGACAGTCCTGCTCTACTCTCACCACCATCAGAACATATCTTCAAAGCTATCAGCCCAAAGAAAAAAAAGCGCCGCCCCACCACCGGGTCGGCTCGAACCTCCAACCTTTCGGTTAACAGCCAATCGCGCTAGCCGATTGCGCCACGGAGACAGTCCTGCTCCACTCTCACCACCATCAGAACATATCTTCAAAGCTATCAGCCCAAAGAAAAAAAAGCGCCGCACCACCACCGGGTGGGCTCGAACCTCCAACTTTTCGGTTAACAGTCGATCACGCCAGCCAATTGCGCCACGGAGACAGTCGTGCTCCACTCTCACCACCGTCAGAACATACCTTGAAAGCTATCAGCGCAAAGAAAAAAAAGCAACACACCCCTCCCGGGAGAGCTCGAAACTCCAACCTTTCGGTTAACAGCCGATCGCGCTAGACCATTGCGCCACGGAGACACTCTTGCTCCCCTCTCATCACCATGAGAACATATCTTCAAAGCTATCAGCCCAAAGATAAAATGCGCCGCACCACCACCGGGTGGGCTAGAACCTCCAACCTTTCGGTTAACAGCCGATCGGGCTAGCCTAATTGCGCCACGGAGACAGTCGTGCTCCACTCTCACCACCATCAGAACATATCTTCAAGCCTATCAGCCCAAAGAAAAAAAGCACCGCACCACCACCGGGTGGGCTCGAACCTCCAACCTTTCGGTTAACAGCCGATCGCGCTAGCCAATTGCGCCACGGAGACAAGTCGTGCTCCACTCTCACCACCATCAGAACATATCTTCAAAGCTATCAGCGCACAGAAAAAAAGCGCCGCACCACCACCCGGGATGGGCTCGGAACCTCCAAACTTTCGGTTAACTAGCCGATCGCGCTAGCCAATTGCGCAACGGAAGACAGTCCTGCTCCACTCTCACCACCATCAGAACATATCTTCAAAGCTATTACCGCAAAAAAAAAAGCAACACACCACTCCCATGAGGGCTCGAAACTCCAACCTTTCGGTTAAAAGCCGATCGCGCTAGCCCATTGCGCCATGGAGACAGTCTTGCTCCACTCTCACCACCATCAGAACATATCTTCAAAGGTATCAGCCCAAAGAAAAAAAAGCGCCACACCACCACCGGGTGGGCTCGAACCTCCGGCGTTTCGGTTAACAGCCGATCGTGCTAGCCAATTGCGCCACGTAGACAGTCCTGCTCCACTCTCACCACCATCAGAACATATCTTCAAAGCTATCAGCCCAAAGAAAAAAAAGCGCCGCACCACCACTATTTGGGCTCGAACCTCCGACGTTTCGGTTGACAGCTGATCGCACTAGCCAATTGCGCCACGGAGACATCCTGCTTCACTCTCACCACCATCAGAACATATCTTCAAAGCTATCAGCCCAAAGAAAAAAAAGCACCGCACCACCACCGGGTGGGCTCGAACCTCCAACCTTTCGGTTAACAGCCGATCGCGCTAGCCAATTGCGCCACGGAGACAGTACTGCTCCACTCTCACCACCATCAGAACATATCTTCAAAGCTATCAGCCCAAAGAAAAAAAAGCGCCGCACCACCACCGGGTGGGCTCGAACCTCCAACTTGTCGGTTAACAGCCGATCACGCTAGCCAATTGCGCCACGGAGACAGTCCCTGCTCCACTCTCACCACCATCAGAACATATCTTTAAAGCTATCAGCCCACAGAAAAAAAAGCGCCGCACCACCACCGGGTGGGCTCGAACCTCCAACCTTTCTGTTAACAGCCGATCGCGCTAGCCAATTGCGCCACGGAGACAGTCGTGCTCCACTCTCACCACCGTCAGAACATACCTTCAAAGCTATCAGCGCAAAGAAAAAAAGCAACATACCCTCCCGGGAGAGCTCGAAACTCCAACCTTTCGGTTAACAGCCGATCGCGCTAGCCTATTGCGCCACGGAGACAGTCTTGCTCCCCTCTCATCACCATCAGAACATATCTTCACAGCTATCAGCCCAAAGAACAAAAAGCGCCGCACCACCAACGGGTGGGCTCGAACCTCCAGCCTTTCGGTTAACAGCCGATCGCGCTAGCCAATTGCGCCACGGATACAGTCGTGCTCCACTCTCACCACCATCAGAACATATCTTCAAAGCTATCAGCCCAAAGAAAAAAAAGCACCGCACCACCACCGGGTGGGCTCGAACCTCCAACCTTTCGGTTAGCAGCCGATCGCGCTTGCCAATTGCGCCACGGAGACAATCGTGCTCCTCTCTCACCACCATCAGAACATATCTTCAAAGCTATCAGCGCAAAGAAAAAAGCACCACACCCCACCCGGGAGGGCTGGAACCTCCAAATTTTCGGTTATTAGCTGGTCGCGCTAGCCAATTGCGCCACGAAGGCAGTCCTGCTCCACTCTCACCACCATCAGAACATATCTTCAAAGCTATTACCGCAAAGAAAAAAGCAACACAGCACTCCCGTGAGGGCTCGAAACTCCAACCTTTCGGTTAAAAGCCGATCGCGCTAGCCCATTGCGCCATGGAGACAGTCTTGCTCCACTCTCACCACCATCAGAACATATCTTCAAAGCTATCAGCCCAAAGAAAAAAAAGCGCCACACCACCACCGGGTGGGCTCGAAGCTCCGGCGTTTCGGTTAACAGCCGATCGCGCTAGCCAATTGCGCCAGGTAGACAGTCCTGCTCCACTCTCACCACCATCAGAACATATCTTCAAAGCTATCAGCACAAAAAAAAGCGCTGCACCATCACCGGGTGGGCTCGAACCTCCAACCTTTCGGTTAACAGCCGATCGCGCTAGCGAACTGCGCCACGAAGACAGTCCTGCTCCACTCTCACCACCATCAGAACATATCTTCAAAGCTATCAGCGCAAAGAAAAGAAGCAACACACCACTCACGGGAGGGCTCGAAACTCCAACCTTTCGGTTAACAGCCGATCGCGCTAGCCAATTGCGCCACGGAGACAGTCCTGCTCTACTCTCACCACCATCAGAACATATCTTCAAAGCTATCAGCCCAAAGATAAAAAGTGGCGCACCACCACCGGGTGGGCTCGAAACTGCAACCTTTCGGTTAACAGCCGATAGCGCTAGCCTATTGCGCCACGGAGACAGTCCTGCTCCACTCTCACCACCATCAGTAACATATCTTCAAAGCTATCAGCCCAAAGAAAAAAAGCGCCGCACCACCACCCGGTGGGCTCGACAATCCAACTTTTCGGTTAACAGCCGATCACGCTAGCCAATTGCGCCATGGAGACAGTCCTGCTCCACTCTCACCACCATCAGAACATATCTTCAAAGCTATCAGCCCAAGAAAAAAAAGCGCCGCACCACCACCGGGTGGGCTCGAACCTCCAACCTTTCGGTTAACAGCCGATCGCGCTAGCCAATTGCGCCACGGAGACAGTTCTGCTCCTACTCTCACCACCATCAGAACATATCTTCAAAGCTATCAGCCCAAAGAAAAAAAAGCGCCGCACCACCACCGGGTGGGCTCGAACCTCCAACCTTTCGGTTAACAGCCGATCGCGCTAGCCAATTGCGCCACGGAGACAGTCCTGCTCCACTCTCACCACCATCAGAACATATCTTCAAAGCTATCAGCCCAAAGAAAAAAAGCACCGCACCACCACCGGGTGGGCTCGAACCTCCAACCTTTCGGTTAACAGCCGATCGCGCTAGCCAATTGCGCCACGGAGACAGTCCTGCTCCACTCTCACCACCATCAGAACATATCTTCAAAGCTATCAGCCCACAGAAAAAAAAGCGCCGCACCACCACCGGGTGGGCTCGAACCTCCAACCTTTCGGTTAACAGCCGATCGCGCTAGCCAATTGCGCCACGGAGACAGTCGTGCTCCACTCTCACCACCGTCAGAATCATACCTTCAAAGCTATCAGCGCAAAGAAAAAAAGCAACACACCACCCGGGAGGCTCGAAACTCCAACCTTTCGGTTAACAGCCGATCGCGCTAGCCCAATTGCGCCACGGAGACAGTCTTGCTCCACTCTCACCACCATCAGAACATATCTTCAAAGCTATCAGCCAAAGAAAAAAAAGCGCCGCACCACCACCGGGTGGGCTCGAACCTCCAACCTTTCGGTTACAGCCGATCGCGCTAGCCAATTGCGCCACGGAGACAGTCATGCTCCACTCTCACCACCATCAGAACATATCTTCAAAGCTATCAGCGCAAAGAAAAAAAGCAACCGCACCACCACCGGGTAGGGCTCGAACCTCCAACCTTTCGATTAACAGCCGATCGCGCTAGCCAATTGCGCCACAGAGACAGTCCTGCTCCACTCTCACCACCATCAGAACATATCTTCAAAGCTATCAGCCCAAAGAAAAAAAAGCGCCGCACCACCACCGGGTCGGCTCGAACCTCCAACCTTTCGGTTAACAGCCGATCGCGCTAGCCAATTGCGCCACGGAGACAGTCCTGCTCCACTCTCACCACCATCAGAACATATCTTCAAAGCTATCAGCCCAAAGAAAAAAAGCGCCGCACCACCACCGGGTGGGCTCGAACCTCCAACTTTTCGGTTAACAGTCGATCACGCTAGCCAATTGCGCCACGGAGACAGTCCTGCTCCACTCTCACCACCATCAGAACATATCTTTAAAGCTATCAGCCCACAGAAAAAAAAGCGCCGCACCACCACCGGGTGGGCTCGAACCTCCAACCCTTCGGTTAACAGCCGATCGCGCTAGCCAATTGCGCCACGGAGACAGTCGTGCTCCACTCTCACCACCGTCAGAACATACCTTCAAAGCTATCAGCGCAAAGAAAAAAGCAACACACCCCTCCCGGGAGAGCTCGAAACTCCAACCTTTCGGTTAACAGCCGATCGCGCTAGCCCAATTGCGCCACGGAGACAGTCTTGCTCCCCTCTCATCACCATCAGAACATATATTCAAAGCTATCAGCCCAAAGATAAAAAGCGCCGCACCACCACCGGGTGGGCTCGAACCTCCAACCTTTCGGTTAACAGCCGATCGCGCTAGCCAATTGCGCCACGGAGACAGTCGTGCTCCACTCTCACCACCATCAGAACATATCTTCAAAGCTATCAGCGCAAAGAAAAAAAGCAACCCACCCTACCCGGGAGGGCTCGAACCTCCAACCTTTCGGTTAACAGCCGATCGCGCTAGCCAATTGCGCCACGGAGACAGTCCTGCTCCACTCTCACCACCATCAGAACATATCTTCAAAGCTATCAGCCCAAAGAAAAAAAAGCGCCGCACCACCACCGGGTCGGCTCGAACCTCCAACCTTTCGGTTAACAGCCGATCGCGCTAGCCAATTGCGCCACGGAGACAGTCCTGCTCCACTCTCACCACCATCAGAACATATCTTCAAAGCTATCAGCCCAAAGAAAAAAAAGCGCCGCACCACCACCGGGTGGGCTCGAACCTCCAACCTTTCGGTTAACAGCCGATCAGCGCTAGCCAATTGCGCCACGGAGACAGTCGTGCTTCACTCTCACCACCGTCAGAACATACCTTCAAAGCTATCAGCGCAAAGAAAAAAAGCAACATACCCTTCCCGGGAGAGCTCGAAACTCCAACCTTTCGGTTAACAGCCGATCGCGCTAGACCATTGCGCCACGGAGACAGTCCTTGCTCCCTCTCATCACCATGCAGGAACATATCTTCAAAGCTATCAGCCCAAAGATAAAAGCGCCGCACCACCACCGGTGGGCTCGAACCTCCAACCTTTCGGTTAACAGCCGATCGGCTAGCCAATTGCGCCTATGGAGACAGTCTGCTCCACTCTCACCACCATCAGAACATATCTTCAAAGCTATCAGCGCAAAGAAAAAAGCAACGCACCACTACCCGGGAGGGCTCGAACCTCCAACCTTTCGATTAACAGCCGATCTCGCCTAGCCAATTGCGCCACGAGACAGTCCTGCTCCACTCTCACCACCATCAGAACATATCTTCAAAGCTATCAGCCCAAAGAAAAAAAAGCGCCGCCCCACCACCGGGTGGCTCGAACCTCCAACCTTTCGGTTAACAGCCAATCGCGCTAGCCGAATTGCGCCACGGAGACAGTCCTGCTCCACTCTCACCACCATCAGAACATATCTTCAAAGCTATCAGCCCAAAGAAAAAAAAGCGCCGCACCACCACCGGGTGGGCTCGAACCTCCAACTTTTCGGTTAACAGTCCGATCGCGCTAGCCAATTGCGCCACGGAGACAGTCGTGCTCCACTCTCACCACCATCAGAACATATCTTCGAAGCTATCAGCCAAAGAAAAAAAAGCACCGCACCACCACCGGGTGGGCTCGAACCTCCAACCTTTCGGTTAACAGCCGATCGCGCTAGCCAATTGCGCCACGGAGACAGTCCGTGCTCCACTCTCACCACCATCAGAACATATCTTCAAAGCTATCAGCGCAAAGAAAAAAGCACCACACCCACCCCGGGAGGGCTCGAACCTCCAACCTTTCGGTTAACTAGCCTGATCGCGCTAGCCAATTGCGCCACGGAGACAGTCCTGCTCCACTCTCACCACCATCAGAACATATCTTCAAAGCTATCAGCCAAGAAAAAAAGCACCACACCACCCCGGGTGGGCTCGAACCTCCAACCTTTCGGTTAACAGCCGATCGCGCTAGCCAATTGCGCCACGGAGACAGTCTTGCTCCACTCTCACCACCATCAGAACATATCTTCAAAGCTATCAGCCCAAAGAAAAAAAGCAGCCACACACCACCGGGTGGGCTCGAACTCCAACCTTTCGGTTAACAGCCGATCGCGCTAGCCAATTGCGCCACGGAGACAGTCCTGCTCCACTCTCACCACCATCAGAACATATCTTCAAAGCTATCAGCCCAAAGAAAAAAAGCGCCGCACCACCACCGGGTGGGCTCGAACCTCCAACCTTTCGGTTAACAGCCGATCGCGCTAGCCATTGCGCCACGGAGACAGTCCTGCTCCACTCTCACCACCATCAGAACATATCTTCAAAGCTATCAGCCCAAAGAAAAAAAGCGCCGCACCACCACCGGGTGGGCTCGAACCTCCAACCTTTCGGTTAACAGCCGATCGCGCTAGCCAATTGCGCCACGGAGACAGTCCTGCTCCACTCTCACCACCATCAGAACATATCTTCAAAGCTATCAGCCCAAAGAAAAAAAGCGCCGCACCACCACCGGGTGGGCTCGAACCTCCAACCTTTCGGTTAACAGCCGATCGCGCTAGCCAATTGCGCCACGGAGACAGTCGTGCTCCACTCTCACCACCATCAGAACATATCTTCAAAGCTATCAGCCAAAGAAAAAAAGCGCCGCACCACCACCGGGTGGGCTCGAACCTCCAACCTTTCGGTTAACAGCCGATCGCGCTAGCCATTGCGCCACGGAGACAGTCCTGCTCCACTCTCACCACCATCAGAACATATCTTCAAAGCTATCAGCCCAAAGAAAAAAAGCGCCGCACCACCACCGGTGGGCTCGAACATCCAACCTTTCGGTAACAGCCGATCAGCGCTAGCCAATTGCGCCACTGGAGACAGTCCTGCTCCACTCTCACCACCATCAGAACATATCTTCAAAGCTATCAGCCCAAAAAAAAAGCACCGCACCACCACCGGGTGGGCTCGAACCTCCAACCTTTCGGTTAACAGCCGATCGCGCTAGCCAATTGCGCCACGGAGACAGTCCTGCTCCACTCTCACCACCATCAGAACATATCTTCAAAGCTATCAGCCCACAGAAAAAAAAGCACCGCACCACCACCGGGTGGGCTCGAACCTCCAACCTTTCGGTTAACAGCCGATCGCGCTAGCCAATTGCGCCACGGAGACCGTCGTGCTCCAATCTCACCACCGTCAGATCATACCTTCAAAGCTATCAGCGCAATGAAAAAAGCAACACACCCTCCCGGGAGAGCTCGAAACTCCAACCTTTCGGTTAACAGCCGATCGCGCTAGCCCATTGCGCCACGGAGACAGTCTTGCTCCCCTCTCACCACCATCAACACATATCTTCAAAGCTATCAGCCAAAGAAAAAAAAGCACCGCACCACCACCGGGTGGGCTCGAACCTCCAACCTTTCGGTGTACAGCCGATCGCGCTAGCCAATTGCGCCACGGAGACAGTCATCCTCCACTGTCACCACCATCAGAACATATCTTCAAAGCTATCAGCGCAAAGAAAAAAGCAACACACCCCACCCGGGAGGGCTCGAACCTCCAACCTTTCGATTAACAGCCGATCTCGCCAGCCAATTGCGCCACAGAGACAGTCCTGCTCTAATCTCACCACCATCAGAACATATCTTCAAAGCTATCAGCCCAAAGAAAAAAAAGCGCCGCCCCACCACCGGGTGGGCTCGAACCTCCAACCTTTCGGTTAACAGCCAATCGCGCTAGCCAATTGCGCCACGGAGACAGTCCTGCTCCACTCTCACCACCATCAGAACATATCTTCAAAGCTATCAGCCCAAAGAAAAAAAGCGCCGCACCACCACCGGCTGGGCTCGAACCTCAAACTTTTCGGTTAACAGTCGATCACGCCAGCCAATTGCGCCACGGAGACTGTCCTGCTCCACTCTCACCACCATCAGAACATATCTTTAAAGCTATCAGCCCACAGAAAAAAAAGCGCCGCACCACCACCGGGTGGGCTCAAACCTCCAACCTTTCGGATAACAGCCGATCGCGCTAGCCAATTGCGCCACGAAGACAGTCCTGGTCCACTCTCACCACCATCAGAACATATCTTCAAAGCTATTACCGCAAAGAAAAAAGCAACACACCACTCCCGTGAGGGCTCGAAACTCCAACCTTTCGGTTAACAGCGTATCGCGCTAGCCCATTGCGCCACAGAGACAGTCTTGCTCCACTCTCACCACCATCAGAACATATCTTCAAAGCTATCAGCGGAAACAAAAAAAGCGCCGCACCACCACCGGGTGGGCTCAAACCTCCAACCTTTCGGTTAACAACGAATCGCGCTAGCCAATTGCGCAACGGAGATAGTCCTGCTCCACTCTCACCACCATCAGAACATATCTTCAAAGCCATCAGCGCAAAGAAAAAAGCACCGCACCACTCCCGGGAGGGCTCGAAACTCCAACCTTTCGGTTAACAGCCGATCGCGCTAGCCCATTGCGCCACGGAGACAGTCTTGCTCCACTCTCACCACCATCAGAACATATCTTCAAAGCTATCAGCCCAAAGATAAAATGCGCGCACCACCACCGGGTGGGCTCGAACCTCCAACCTTTCGGTTAACAGCCGATCGCGCTAGCCTAATGCGCCACGGAGACAGTCCTGCTCCACTCTCACCACCATCAGAACATATCTTACAACGCTATCAGCCCAAAGAAAAAAAGCGCCCGCACCACCACCCGGGTGGGCTCGAACCTCCAACTTTCGGTTAACAGCCGATCGCGCTAGCCAATTGCGCCATGGAGACAGTCCTGCTCCACTCTCACCACCATCAGAACATATCTTCAAAGCTATCAGCCCACAGAAAAAAAAGCGCCGCACAACCACCGGGTGGGCTCGAACCTCCAACTTTTCGGTTAGCAGCAGATCGCGCTAGCCCATTGCGCCACGGACACAGTCCTGCTCCACTCTCACCACACCAGAACATATCTTCAAAGCTATCAGCCCAAAGAAAAAAAAGCGCCGCACCACCGCCGGGTGGGCTCGAACCTCCGACCTTTTGGTTAACAGCCGATCGCGCTAGCCAATTGCGCCTCGGAGACAGTCCTGCTCCACTCTCACCACCATCAGAACATATCTTCAAAGCTATCAGCCCAAAGAAAAAAAGCACCGCACCACAACCGGGTGGGCTCGAACCTCCAACCTTTCGGTTAACAGCCAATCGGGCTAGCCAATTGCGCCACGGAGAGAGTCTTTTTTCACTCTCACCACCGTCAGAACATATCTTCAAAGCTATCAGCCCAAAGAAACAAAAGCGCCGCACCACCACCGTGTGGGCTCGAACCTCCAACCTTATCGGTTAACAGCCGATCGCGCTAGCCAAATGCGCCACGGAGACAATCGTGCTCCACTCTCACCACCATCAGAACATATCTTCAAAGCTGTCAGCGCAAAGAAAAAAGCAACACACCCCACCCCCGAGGGCTGGAACCTCCAACTTTTCGGTTATTAGCCGATCGCGCTAGCCAATTGCGCCTCGGAGACAGTCCTGCTCTACTCTCACTTCCATCAGAACATATCTTCAAAGCTATCAGCCCAAAGATAAAAAGCGGCGCACCACCACCAGGGGGGCTCGAAACTCCAAACTTTCGGTTAACAGCCGATCGCGCTAGCCTATTGCGCCACGGAGACAGTCCTGCTCCACTCTCACCACCATGATAACATAACTACAAAGCTATCAGCCCAAAGAAAAAAAAGCGCCGCACCACCACCCGGTGGGCTCGACAATCCAACTTTTCGGTTATTAGCCGATGGCGCTAGCCAATTGCGCCACGGGGGCAGTCCTGCTCCACTCTCACCACCGTCAGAACATTTCTTCAGAGCTATCAGACCAAAGAAAAAAGGCGCCGCACCACCACCGGGTGGGCTCGAACCTCCAACCTTTCGGTTAACAGCCGATCGCGCTAGCCATTTGCGCAACAGAGACAGTCGTGCTCCACTCTCACCACCGTCAGACCATTTCTTCAGAGCTATCGCCCCAAGAAAATAAAGCGCCGCACCACCACCGGGTGGGCTCAAACCTCCAACCTTTCGGATAACAGCCGATCGCGCTAGCCAATTGCGCCACGAAGACAGTCCTGCTCCACTCTCACCACCATCAGAACATATCTTCAAAGCTATTACCGCAAAGAAAAAAGCAACACACCACTCCCCGTGTTGGCTCGAAACTCCAACCTTTCGGTTAACAGCGTATCGCGCTAGCCCATTGCGCCACGGAGACAGTCTTGCTCCACTCTCACCACCATCAGAACATATCTTCAAAGCTATCAGCGCAAAGAAAAAAAAGCGCCGCACCACCACCGGGTGGGCTCAAACCTCCAACCTTTCGGTTAACAACGAAATCGCGCTAGCCAATTGCGCCACGGAGATAGTCCTGCTCCACTCTCACCACCATCAGAACATATCTTCAAAGCTATCAGCGCAAAGAAAAAAAAGCGCCGCACCACCACCGGGTGGGCTCGAACCTCCAACCTTTCGGTTAACAGCCGATCGCGCTAGCCATTGCGCCACGGAGACAGTCCTGCTCCACTCTCACCACCATCAGAACATATCTTCAAAGCTATCAGCGCCAAAGAAAAAAAGCGCCACACCCATCCCAGGGTGGGCTCGAACTCCAACCTTTTCGGTTAACAGCCGATCAGCGCCTAGCCAATTGCGCCACGGAGACAGTCTTGCTCCACTCTCATCCACCATCAGAACATATCTTCAAGCTATCAGCTCAAAGAAAAAAGCAGCGCGCACCACCACCGGGTGGGCTCGAACCTCCACCTTTCGGTTAACAGCCGATCGCGCTAGCCAATTGCGCCACGGAGACATCCGTGCTCCACTCTCACCACCATCAGAACATATCTTCAAAGCTATCAGCCCACAGAAAAAAAGCACCGCACCACCACCGGGTGGGCTGAACCTCCAACCTTTTCGGTAACAGCCGAATCGCCGTAGCCAATGCGCCATGGAGACCAGTCTGCTCCACTCTCACCACCATCAGAACATATCTCAAAGCTATCAGCCCAAAGAAAAAAAGCGCCGCCACACAACGGGTGGGCTCGAAACCTCCAACGTTTCGGTTAACAGCGATCGACGCTAGCCAATTGCGCCACGGAGCACAGTCCTGCTCCACTCTCACCACCATCAGAAACATATCTTCAAGCTATCAGCCCAAGAAACAAAAAGCACCGCACCTACCATCGGGTGGGCTCGACCTCCACCTTTCGGTTAACAGACCAATCGCGCATAGCCAATTGCGCCACGGAGACAGTCCTGCTCCACTCCTCACCACCGTCAGAACATATCTTCAAAGCTATCCAGCCCAAAGAAAAAAAAGCGCCACGCACCACCACCGGGTGGG
>NW_023607916.1:0-40688 GCF_013339725.1 Rhipicephalus microplus
CATTGAGGCGAATGCAAAAATATCGGGGTTCCAGCAGAAATTGAAACAAGAGGCCAGGCCTGACCTGTTCTGCCTTAAAAAGGGGGAGGGGTTCAAGTTTGCCACCAGTTTTTATATCGCCTATGACTGCTGTTTTGCTCGCCACTAGATGACAGGAAAGAGGCTGTGGTAGTTCTCGCTCCCGTTTGAACATGCTGCAAGCAGCCACCAGAGTTGGCAGGCCACACCGCTCAAGGTCTCACCGAGATTTGAACTCGGAACGCTGGATTCCAAAGTCCAGAGTGCAGACTAACCATTACACCTGAGACCACACTTTCCGACGCCGAAAATCCAACCCGGGCTTCCTGGGTGAAGCAGATATCCTAGCCACTAGACCAATGCAGAGATGGCGACAAGAAAACAAGCGCTGGTACGATGTCTATTCGCGGACAGCGTCATCGTGGCCAGCTTTTGCTGCATTAGCAAAAATAAAAAGCAAGGTCTCACCGAGATTTGAACTCGGGATCATGGTTTCAGAGTCCAGAGTGCTAACCGTACACCATGAGACTGCACTTTATGACGCCGGGAATCGAACCCGGGCTTCTTGGTGAAAGCCAGATATCCCAGCCACTAGACCACGCCGGAGATGACGACAAGAGACGAGCGCTGGTACCGGTGTCTATTCCGGACAGTTCGTCGTTGCCAGCTTTTGCTGCTTTAGCAAAAATCAAAAGCAAGGTATCACCGAGATTCGAACTCGGATCACTGGATTCAGAGTCCAGAATCTACCGTTACACCATGAGACGCACTTTCCGACGCCGGGAATCAAACCTGGGCCTTCTGGGTGAAATCCAGATATCTAGCCACTAGACCACGCCAGAGATCCGACATGGGAATGAGTGCCGGTACCGTGGGTCTACGTGGACAGTTTCGTTGTTGCCAGCTTTTGCTGCATTAGAAAAAATAAAAAGCAAGGTCTCACGAGATTTGAACTCAGATCGCTGGATTCAAAGTGCGAGTGGCTAACCATTACACCATGAGACCGCACTTTCCGACGCCGAGAGTCGAACCCGGGCCTTCTTGTGAAAGCCAGTTATCTGACCACTAGACCACACCGGAGATGGCCTAAAGGTAGCGAGCGCGGTACCGTGGAATATCGTTGACAGTTTCGTCCATTGCCAGCTTTTGCTGCATTGGCAAAAAAAAGCAAGGTCTCACCGAGTTTTGAACCCGGATCGCTGTATTAGAGTCCAGAGTGCTTACCGTTAACCATGAGACCGCACTTTCCGACGCCGGCAATCAAACCTGGGCCTTCTGGGTGAAAGCCAGATATCCTACCCACTAGACCATTCCTGAGATGGCGCCAAGGGAATGAGCGCTAGTACCGGTGTCTGTTCGCGGACAGTTTCGTCGTTGCCAGTTTTTGCTGCATTAGCAAAAATAAAAAGAAAGGTCTCACCGAGATTTGAACACGGATCGCTGGATTCAAAGTCCAGATTGCTAACCATTACACGACACCGCACTTTCCGACAACAAGAATCGAACCCGGGCCTTCTTTGTGAAAGCCAGATATCCTAGCCACTAGACCACGCCGGCGATGGCTCAAGGGAGCGAGCATCGGTACCGTGGTCTATTCGTGGACAGTTTCGTTGTTGCCAGCTTTTGCTGCATTAGCGAAAATAAAAAGCAAGGTCTCACCGAGATTTGAACTCGGAACGCTGGATTCCAAGTCCAGAGTGCTAACCATTACACCATGAGACCACACTTTCCGACGCCGAAAATCCAACCCGGGCTTCCTGGGTGACAGCCAGATATCCTAGCCACTAGACCATGCCAGAGATGGCGACAAGAAAACAAGCGCTGGTACCGATGTCTATTCGCGGACAGCGTCATCGTTGCCAGCTTTTGCTGCATTAGCAAAAATAAAAAAGCAAGGTCTCACCGAGATTTGAACTCGGATCACTGGTTTCAGAGTCCAGAGTGCTAACCGTTACACCATGAGACTGCACTTTCTGACGCCGGGAATCGAACCCGGGCTTTCTTGGTGAAAGCCAGATATCCCAGCCACTAGACCACGCCGGAGATGACGACAAGAGAACGAGCGCTGGTACCGGTGTCTATTCCTGGACAGTTTCGTCGTTGCCAGCTTTTGCTGCTTTAGCAAAAATCAAAAGCAAGGTATCACCGAGATTCGAACTCGGATCACTGGATTCAGAGTCCAGAATGCCTACCGTTACACCATGAGACCGCACTTTCCGACGCCGGGAATCAAACCTGGGCCTTCTGGGTGAAATCCAGATATCCTAGCCACTAGACCACGCCAGAGATCCCGACATGGGAATGAGTGCCGGTACCGTGGTCTATTCGTGGACAGTTTCGTTGTTGCCAGCTTTGCTGCATTAGAAAAAATAAAAAGCAAGGTCTCACCGAGATTTGAACTCAGATCGCTGGATTCAAAGTGCAGAGTGCTAACCATTACACCATGAGACCGCACTTTCCGACGCCGAGAGTCGAACCCCGGGCCTTCTTTGTGAAAGCCAGATATCTGACCACTAGACCACGCCGGAGATGCCTCAAGGTAGCGAGCATCGGTACCGTGGCCTATTCGTTGACAGTTTCGTCATTGCCAGCTTTTGCTGCATTGGCAAAAAAAAGCAAGGTCTCACCGAGTTTTGAACCCGGATCGCTGTATTTAGAGTCCAGAGTGCTTACCGTTACACCCTGAGACCCCACTTTCCGGCGCCGGGAATCGAACCCGGGCCTTCAGGGTGAAAGGCAGATATCCTAGCCAGTAGACCACGCCGGAGATGACGACAAGAGAACGAGCGCTGGTACCGGTGTCTATTCCTGGACAGTTTCGTCGTTGCCAGCTTTTGCTGCATTAGCAAAAAAAAAGCAAGGTCTCACCGAGATTTGAACTCGGATCGCTGGATTCAGAGTCCAGAGTGCTAACCATTACACCATGAGACCACACATTCAGACGCCGGGAATTGAACCCGGGCGTTCTTGGTGAAAGCCAGATATCCTAGCCACTAGACCACGCCGAAGATGGCTCAAGGCAGTGAGCATCGGTACCGCAATCTATTCGTTGACAGTTTCGTCGTTGGCAGCTTTTGCTGCATTAGCAAATATGAAAAAGCAAGGGCTCACCGAGATTTGAACTCGGATCGCTGGATTCAAAGTCCAGAGTGCTAACCAATACACCATGAGACTGCACTTTCTGACGCCGGGAATCGAACCCGGGCTTTCTTGGTGAAAGCCAGATATCCCAGCCACTAGACCACGCCGGAGATGACGACAAGAGAACGAGCGCTGGTATCGGTGTCTATTCCTGGACAGTTTCGTCGTTGCCAGCTTTTGCTGCATTAGCAAAAATAAAAAGCAAGGTCTCACCGAGATTTGAACTCGGATCGCTGGATTCAGAGTCCAGAGTGCTAACCATTACACCATGAGACCACACATTCAGACGCCGGGAATTGAACCCGGGCGTTCTTGGTGAAAGCCAGATATCCTAGCCACTAGACCACGCCGAAGATGGCTCAAGGCAGTGAGCATCGGTACCGCAATCTATTCGTTGACAGTTTCGTCGTTGGCAGCTTTTGCTGCATTAGCAAATATGAAAAAGCAAGGGCTCACCGAGATTTGAACTCGGATCGCTGGATTCAAAGTCCAGAGTGCTAACCAATACACCATGAGACCGCACTTTCCGACGCCGGGAATCGAACCCGGGCCTTCTGGGTGAAAGCCAGATATCCTAGCCACTAGACCACGCCAGTGACCGCGACATGGGAATGAGTGCTGATACCGGTGTGTTTTCGCGGACAGTTTCGTCATTCCCAGCTTTTGCTGCATTAGGAAAAATAAAAAGCAAGGTCTCACCTAAGTTTGAACTTGGATTGCTGGATTCAGAGTCCAGAGTGCTAAACCGTCCACCATGAGACCGCACTTTCCGACGCCGGGAATAGAACCCGGGCTTTCTGGGTGAAAGCCAGATATCCTAGCCACTATACCATGCCGGAAATAACGCCAAGGAAATGAGCGCAGGTACCGTGTGTCTATTCCTGGAACAGTTTCGTCGTTGCCAGCTTTTGCTGCATTAGCAAAAAAAAAGCAAGGGTCTCACCGAGATTTGCACTCGGATCGCTGGATTCAGAGTCCAGAGTGCTAACCCTACACCATGAGACCCCCACACATTCAGACGCCGGAATTGAACCCGGGCGTTCTTGGTGAAGCCAGATATCCTAGCCACTAGACCACGCCGAAGATGGCCTCAAGGCAGTGCGCATCCGGTACCGCAATCTATTCGTGACAGTTTCGTCGTTGGCAGCTTTTGCTGCATTATGCAAATATGAAAAAGGCAAGGGCTCAACGAGATTTGAACTCGGATCGCTGGATTAAAGTCCAGAGTGCTAACCAATACACCATGAGACCGCACTTTCCGACGCCGGGAATCGAACCCGGGCCTTCTGGGTGAAAGCCAGATATCCTAGCCACTAGACCACGCCAGTGACCGCGACATGGGAATGAGTGCTGATACCGGTGTGTTTTTCGCGGACAGTTTCGTCATTCCCAGCTTTTGCTGCATTAGAAAAATAAAAAGCAAGGTCTCACCTAAGTTTGAACTTGGATTGCTGGATTCAGAGTCCAGAGTGCTAACCGTCACACCATGAGACCGCACTTTCCGACGCCGGGAATAGAACCCGGGCTTTCTGGGTGAAAGCCAGATATCCTAGCCACTATACCATGCCGGAAAATACCGCCAAGGAAATGAGCGCAGGTACCGGTGTGTATTCGCGGACAGTTTCGTCGTTGCCAGCTTTTGCTGCATT
Source organism: Rhipicephalus microplus (assembly GCF_013339725.1). NCBI lineage: Eukaryota > Metazoa > Arthropoda > Arachnida > Ixodida > Ixodidae > Rhipicephalus > Rhipicephalus microplus. Next base: position 4,809 of record NW_023607916.1, read on the forward strand.
AGCAAAAATAAAAAGCAAGGTCTCACCGAGATTTGAACTCGGATCGCTGTATTCAAAGTCGAGTGTGCTAGCCGTTACCTGTGAGACCGCTCTTTCCGACGCCGGAATGAACCGGGCCTTCTTGGTGGAAAGCCAGATATCCTAGCCACTAGACCAAGCCGTAGTTGGCTCAAGGGAGCGAGCATCGGTACCGCGGTCTATTCGTTGACAGTTTCGTCAATGCCAGCTTTTGCTGCATTAGCAAAAAAGCAAGGTCTCACCGAGTTTTGAACCTGGATCGCTGTATTTAGAGTCCAGAGTGCTTACCGTTACACCATGACAACCCACTTTCCGGCGCCGCGAATCGAACCGGGCCTTCAGGGTGAAAGCCCGATATCCTAGCCAGTAGACCACGCCGGAGATGACGACAAGGGAATGAGCGCTAGTACCGGTGTCTGTTCACGGACAGTTTCGTCGTTGCAGCTTTGCTGCATTAGCCAATAATAAATACAAGGTCTCACCCAGATTTGAACTCAGATCGCTGGATTCAAAGTTCAGAGTGCTACCATTACACTATGAGACCGCACTTTCCGACGCCGAGAATCAAACCCAGGCCTTCTTTGTGAAAGCCAGATTGCCTAGCCACTAGACCACGTCGGCGATGACTCAAGGCAGCGAGCATCGGTACCGCGGTCTATTCGTTGACAGTTTCCTCGTTGCCAGCTTTGCTGCATTAGCAAAAATAAAATGCAAGGTCTCACCAAGATTTGAACCCTGATCGCTGGATTCAGAGTCCAGAGTGCTAACCGTTACACCAAGAGGCCGCACTTTCCGACGCCGGAAATCGAACCCGGGCCTTCTGGGTGAAAGCCAGATATCCTAGCCACTAGACCACGCCGGAGATGGCGATAAGAGAACGAGCGCTGGTACCGGCGTCTATTCGCGGACAGTTTCGTCATTACCAGCTTTGCTGCATTAGCAAAAATAAAAAGCAAGGTCTCACCGAGATTTGAACCCGGATCGCTGGATTCAGAGTCCAGAGTGCTTACCGTTACACCATGAGACCCCACTTTCCGGCGCCGGGAATCGAACCCGGGTCTTCAGGGTGAAAGGCAGATATCCTAGCCAGTAGACCACGCCGGAGATGACGACAAGAGAACGAGCGCTGGTACCGGTGTCTATTCGTGGACAGTTTCGTCGTTGCCAGCTTTTGCTCCATTAGCATAAATAAAAAGCAAGGTCTCACCGAGAATTGAACTCGGATCGCTGGATTCAAAGTCCAGAGTGCTAACCATTACACCATGAGACCGCACTTTCCGACGCCCAAGAATCGAACCCGGCCTTCTGAGTGAAAGCCAGATATCCAAGCCCTACACCATGCCGGAGATGGCGGACAAGAAATGAGTGCTGGTACGGATGGTCTCTTCGCGGACAGCGTCGTTGTTGCCAGCTTTTGCTTCATTAGCAAAAATAAAAAGCTAAGCTATCACCGAGATTTGAACTCGGATCGCTATATTCAGAGTCCGAGTGCTAACCATTACAACCATGAGACCGCACATTTCCGGACGCCGGGATCGAAGCAGGGGCTTTCTTTGTGAAAGCCAGATATCCTAGCCACTAGACCACCCCGGAGAGGCTACAAGGTTGCGAGCGATCGGTACCGACGGGTCTATTCGTTGACAGTTTCGTCGTCGTTGCCAGCTTTTGCTGCATTAGCAAAAAAAAAAAGCAAGGTCTCACCGAGATTGAACTCGGATCGCTGGATTCAGAGTCCACAGTGCTAACCATTACACCATGAGACCGCACTTTCCGACGCCGGGAATCGAACCCGGGCCTCCTGGGTGAAAGCCAGGTATTCTAGCTACTAGACCACGCCAGAGATCGCGACATGGGAATGAGTGCTGGTACCGGTGTGTTTTCGCGGACAGTTTCGTCGTTGCCAGCTTTTGCTGCATTAGGAAAAATAAAAAGCAAGGTCTCACCGATATTTGAAATCGGATCGCTGTATTCAGAGTCCAGAGTGCTAACCGTTACACAATGAGACCGCACTTTCCAACACCGGGAATGAAACCCGGGCCTTCTTTGTGAAAGCCAGATATCCTAGCCACTAGACCACGCCGGAGATGCCTCAAGGTAGCGAGCATCGGTACCGCGGTCTATTCGTTGACAGTTTCGTCATTGCCAGCTTTTGCTGCATTAGCAAAAAAAAGCAAGTTCTCACCAAGTTTTGAACCCGGATCGCTGCATTTAGAGTCCAGAGTGCTTACCGTTACACCATGAGACCCCACTTTCCGGCGCCGGGAATCGAACGCGGGCCTTCAGGGTGAAAGCCAGATATCCTAGCCAGTAGACCACGCCGGAGATGACGACAAGGAAATGAGCGCTAGTACCGGTATCTGTTCGCGAACAGTTTCGTCGTTGCCAGCTTTTGCTGCATTAGCAAAAATAAAAAGCAAGGTCTCACCGAAATTTGAACTCGGATCGCTGGATTCAAAGTCCAGAGTGCTAACCATTACACCATGAGACCACACTTTCCGACGCCGAGAATCGAACCCGGGTCTTCTTTGTGAAAGCCAGATTGCCTAGCCACTAGACCACGCCGGCGATGGCTCAAGGCAGCGAGCATCGGTACCGCGGTCTATTCGTTGACAGTTTTCTCGTTGCCAGCTTTGCTGCATTAGCAAAAATAAAATGCAAGGTCTCACCAAGATTTGAACCCTGATCGCTGGATTCAGAGTCCAGATTGCTAACCGTTACACCATGAGACCGCACTTTCCGACGCCGGAAGTCGAACCCGGGCCTTCTGGGTGAAAGCCAGATATCCTAGCCACTAGACCACGCCGGAGATGGCGATAACAGAACGAGCGCTGGTACCGGCGTCTATTCGCGGACAGTTTCGTCATTACCAGCTTTTCTGCATTAGCAAAAATTAAAAGAAAGGTCTCACCGAGACTTGAACCCGGATCGCTGGATTCAGAGTCCAGAGTTCTAACCGTTACACCACGAGACCGCACTTTCCGAGAGAGGGAATCGAACCCGGGCCTTCTGGGTGAAAGCCAGATATCCTAGCCACTAGACGATGCCGGAGATGGCGACAAGAAAACGAGCGCTTGTTCCGATGTCTATTGAGCAACTCAGCCGTTGTTACTAACACAGTGGAACTGCAGAGGTCTCAAGAACCACAAGAAGCGGGCTCATTTCCGCCTCTATCTTGAGACCTTTGAGTTCCTTGTTGCCGTGGTTGCCCTTCAGGAACCCGGCTCGGACGTCAAACTCACAAATTACACTACATTTCAACACAACCCGGAGACATGTATACTTGTTCACAAGCAATATACCGCCCAGGAAGTCACACTCCCCACAACACCGCCTTTCCCATACCACATGGTGTCAGTGCTGCCTATAAGGCGATCTGACCCACCTGTTCATATTCTAAACATTTACTGTCCCCCAAAGCTTAAGAACGTCACGTTCAGCGAAACTTTCACACAAGCTATGCAGGTGGCAGGACGGGACCCCCTCCTGATCGTCGGCGACTTCAATGCCCCAAGCAGGTTATGGGGTTACCCACGAGAGTACACGCGTGGAAGGAAGCTTGCGGAACTTCTTTCTACACTTGGACTCACCCTCCACACTGATCCCGCCAGCCCAACACGTGTAGGCAACTCTGTTCAACGAGATACTTGCCCGGACCTCACAATTACACGCAACATACGCCATGCCGACTGGCTGAACACACAGGACACTCTCGGTAGTGATCATTGTGTATTAAACACAACTGTGTACATGCGTCCCTTAAAACGCCCACTTACACAAGCTCGTATCCCAGACTGGACAACTTTCCGCACCACTCTACCTATTGTAGACCCTCTCCAGTCGGGATACGACACCTGGTCTAAATCACTGACGTCTACACTGAAACAACACGAACAGCTGATACAGCTCACGGAAACTCAAACGGACGTGGACAACCACCTCCTCCATCTTTGGCAGGCCCGCCGCAGCCTCACCAAACGATGGAAAAAACAGAAACATAACAGACGCCTCAAGAAACGCATCCTAGAACTCACGGAGCAAGCTGCGGAATATGCTGCTCAGCTAGCCGACACTAACTGGGTGGACAGGTGCAACACGGCTGCACGCCAGATGTCTGGTCGCAACACGTGGCGCCTGTTTCGCGCTATCATCGATCCAACACAAACACGCACGGAAACTCAACGTCACTTACATAAGGTCATGCACAACTTTACAGGAACGACACACAGCTGGCAAACACGCTCAGGGACCGATACCTGTGCACCACCAAGGACCCCCGGACGGCCGCATACTCCTACGCAGGAAAAAGAACACGCAGTTGGACACCCCGTTCCAGCTCCACGACCTCCAGGCGGCCTTACGCAAGATGAAGCATGGCACTGCACCAGGGCGTGACCAGGTTACGGTCAAACTGTTGGCCAATCTTCCCGACGCAGCCTACGCCACGCTCCTCAAATACATCAATAGCATTTGGGACGGAGAAACTCCTCTCCCTCTTGAATGGAAATCAGCTCTCGTGACCTTCATCCCGAAGGCAGGTAAACCTATTAACGTGGAGAACCTTCGCCCCATCTCCCTCACGTCTTGTGTCGGCAAGCTGATGGAAACGATGGTGCGCGACAGACTCTCCGAGTTTCTAGAAACACAGCACACTTTTGCGGACACCATGTTTGGATTCCACCCTCAGAAGTCAGCCCAGGATATACTTCTACAGCTCCACCGTGACATATTAGATCCTGTTGAATGCCCCCACAATGACAAGGTAGTCCTGGCCTTGGATCTTAAAGGAGCATTCGACAACGTGAAGCATGAGATAATCCTTGACCACCTCAGTCAGACCAACTGTGGTTATAAAACATTCAATTATGTTAGACAGTTTCTTACAGACCGTCGAGCCTACATACGCATACAAGATGAGGAACATGGGCCTTACGTCATCAGCTCGAGGGGAACTCCTCAAGGCGCGGTCCTCTCTCCCCTCCTATTTAATATAGCCATGCTTCATCTTCCCCCCAAATTGGCTTCTTTACCAGGGATACATCACGCTCTTTACCCGGATGATATCACGATCTGGGCCACGCAAGGTAACCTGGGTCACATGGAGTCATGCCTGCAAGCAGCAGCGACTGTAGTCGACGACTACGCAACCTACTGCGGACTCCAGTGTGCCCCGGCTAAGTCAGAATTTGTGCACGTACGTCCTTCCCCTCAGGACACAACTCAGCTCCATATCAGTCTTCCCTCGGGACCGATCCGTGAGGCCAAGGAGATTCGCGTCCTTGGCCTCTTCATACACCACCAACGCAAGGCCGACACCACAATAGCCAAACTTCGCACGGTGGGAGACCAGGTGGGCCGTATGGTCCGCCGGGTCTCCAACAAGCGGGGCGGATTACGAAGCAGGGATGCAATGCGGCTTGCCCATGCTTTCGTAACGAGTAGAATACTCTACTCGACTCCCTACTTGCACCTACGCAAACACGAGGATGATCAACTCGAGGTCATCCACCGTAAAGTTATCAAGCGGGCTCTCGACCTCCCTATCACCACGTCCAACCAGAGACTTCTGGCCCTAGGCGTGGTGAATACCTACCGGGAACTTCGAGAAGCCCACCTCGTTAACCAATACACGCGCCTTGCACAGACCCATTCCGGTCGCCGCCTCTTGGACCGAATACACATCAAACACAATTACTATATTGAGGAAAGGGTGAGAGTGCCAGAACCTTGGAGACGCGCCCTCCGGGTCCGACCCCTTCCCCGCAACATGTCCAAAGAAAACCACAGTGGTCGCCGCCAGGCGCGCGCGGAAGCGTTGCAGCGACACTTTGGTCAAGAGGAACACGTGTGCTACGTGGACGTTGCCGGCCCGCACCATGGGGGGTGGTATACTGCCGCAGTCATACACAACGCAAATACCGTAAACGGGCTCACTTTCAAAGCCTACAGCGCAACACACGCGGAGGAGGTTGCCATCGCTCTGGCTCTCACCTATCCCTCTTCTAAACATTTCATCACCGACTCACGAGGGGCCTGTCGGAACTATGAGCTAGGGTGGGCTTCACCGCTTGCTCAGCGCATACTGGAACCTAGCTGCCGATACGTTAATCCAACTCCGCGAAATCTGGTTTGGGCACCCGGTCACCAAGGACTCAGGGGTAACGAACAGGCCGATCAGGCCACCCGCGCACTCTCTTCCCGGGCTATCTCCCTGTCTTTGGAAGCCTACTCGCAATCAGACAATTCGGCCCTTTCATTCAAAGATATTACCAATTACTACAAGGAGGAGCACCGGCGCTATCCAGACCCTTGTAAGGGACTGCATCGCGCTGACGAGCGCCTCCTTTTAAAACTGTTTACCAATACTGTACTGTGCCCGGCGGTGCTAAAACATTTCAATTCATCCTTTGAAGGCACGTGCCAGTTCTGTGGTGAGGTGGCTGACACCTTTCACATCGTCTGGGCGTGCCAGTCTAATCCATCCATCCCCTCCAACCCCAATCCCACGAGAGAGGACTGGGAGGTGGCCCTGCTCGGCTGTCAAGACCTGAAGGCCCAAGAGGCACTGGTTCAACGTGCGCGGGCGGCGTTGCTTGCCAATGGAGCCCCGGAATAGGGGTTCCACCTAGTGCTGTGAGGGTAGGAGGCCAATAAGGCCCCAACCCAATCACCTCTCTGTAACCATTTAATGGTTATTAAATGTTTTCACCACCACCACCACCCGATGTCTATTCGCGGACAGCGTCGTCGTTGCCAGCGTTTTCTGCATTAGCAAAAATAAAAAAGCAAGGTTTCACCGAGATTTGAACTCGGATCGCTGGATTCAGAGTCCAGAGTGCTAACTGTTACACTATGAGACCGCACTTTCCAACACCGGGAATAAAACCCAGGCCTTCTTGGTGAAATCCAAATATCCTAGCCACTAGACCATGCCTGAGATGGCACGAAGAAAATGAGCGCTAGTACCGCTGTCTAATCGTGGACAGTTTCGCCGTTTCCAGCTTTTGTTGCATTAGCAAAAATAAAAAGTTAGGTCTCACCGAGATTTGAACTCGATTCCCTGGAATCAGAGTACAGAGTGCTAGCTGTTACACTATGAGACCGCACTTTCCAACAACGAGAATCGAACCCGGGCCTTCTTTGTGAAAGCCAGATATCCTAGCCACTAGACCACGCCGGAGATGGCTCAAGGGAGCGAGCATCGGTACCGCAATCTATTCGTTGACAGTTTCGTCGTTGCCAGCTTTTGCTGCATTAGCAAATATGAAAAAGCAAGGTCTCACCGAGATTTGAACTCGGATCGCTGGATTCAGAGTCCAGAGTGCTAACCGTTACACCATGAGACCGCACTTTCCGACGCCGGGAATCAAACCCTGGCCTTCTGGGTGAAAGCCAGATATCCTAGCCACTAGACCACGCCAGAGATGACGACAAGAGAACGAGTGCTGGTACCGGTGTCTATTCGTGGACAGTTTCGTCGTTGCCAGCTTTTGCTGCTTTAGCAAAAATCAAAAGCAAGGTCTCACCGAGATTCGAACTCGGATCACTGGATTCAGAGTCCAGAGTGCCTACCGTTACACCATGAGACCGCACTTTCCGACGCCGGGAATCAAACCTGGGCCTTCTGGGTGAAAGCCAGATATCCTAGCCACTAGACCACGCCGAGATGGCGACAGGGAATCGAGCTGCGGTACCGTGGTCTATTCGTGGACAGTTTCGTCGTTGCCAGCTTTGCTGCATTAGAAAAAATAAAAAGCAAGGTCTCACCGAGATTTGAACTCAGATCGCTGGATTCAAAGTGCAGAGTGCTAACCATTACACCATGAGACCGCACTTTCCGACGCCGAGAGTCGAACCCGGGCCTTCTTTGTGAAAGCCAGATATCCTGACCACTAGACCACGCCGGAGATGCCTCAAGGTAGCGAGCATCGGTACCGTGGCCTATTCGTTGACAGTTTCGTCATTGCCAGCTTTTGCTGCATCGGCAAAAAAAAGCAAGGTCTCACCGAGTTTTGAACCCGGATCGCTGGATTCAGAGTCCAGAGTGCTAACCGTTACACCATGAGACCGCACTTTCCGACGCCGGCAATCAAACCTGGGCCTTCTGGGTGAAAGCCAGATATCCTAGCCACTAGACCACGCCCGAGATGACGACAAGAGAACGAGTGCTCGTACCAGTGTCTATTCGTGGACAGTTTCGTCGTTGCCAGCTTTTGCTGCATTAGCAAAAATCAAAAGCAAGGTCTCACCGAGATTTGAACTCGGATCGCTGGATTCAAGGTCCAGAGTGCTAACCGTTACACCATGAGACCGCACTTTCCGACGCCGGGAATCGAACCCGGGCCTTCTTGGTGAAAGCCAGATATCCTAGCCAATAGACCACGCCGGAGATGGCGCAAGGAGAACGAGCGCTAGGTACCGGTGTCTATTCGCGGACAGTTTCGTCGTTGCCAGCTTTTGCTGCATTAGCAAAAATAAAAAGCAAGGTCTCACCGAGATTTGAACTCGGATCGCTGGATTCAAAGTCCAGAGTGCTAACCATTACACCATGAGACCACACTTTCCGACGCCGGGAATCGAACCCGGGCCTTCTTGGTGAAAGCCAGATATCCTAGCCACTAGACCACGCCGGAGATGGCTACAAGGCAGCGAGCATCGGTACCGCGGTCTATTCGCTGACAGTTTCGTCGTTGCCAGCTTTTGCTGCATTAGCAAAAATAAAAAGCAAGGTCTCACCGAGATTTGAACTCGGATCGCTGGATTCAGAGTCCAGAGTGCTAACCAGTTACACCATGAGACCGCACTTTCCGACGCCGGGAATCGAACCCGGGCCTTCTGGGTGAAAGCCAGATATCCTAGCCACTAGACCACGCCAGTGATCGCGACATGGGAATGAGTGCTGATACCTGTGTGTTTTCGCGGACAGTTTCGTCGTTCCCAGCTTTTGCTGCATTAGGAAAAATAAAAAGCAAGGTCTCACCTAAGTTTGAACTTGGATTGCTGGATTCAGAGTCCAGAGTGCTAACCGTTACACCATGAGACCGCACTTTCCGACGCCGGGAATAGAACCCGGGCTTTCTGGGTGAAAGCCAGATATCCTAGCCACTATACCAAGCCGGAAATAACGCCAAGGAAATGAGCGCAGGTACCGGTGTCTATTCGCGGACAGTTTCGTCGTTGCCAGCTTTTGCTGCATTAGCAAAAATAAAAAGCAAGGTCTCACCGAGATTTGAACTTGGATCGCTGTATTCAGAGTCCAGAGTGCTGACCATTACACCATGAGACCGCACATTCCGACGCCGGGATTTGAAGCCGGGTCTTCTTTGTGAAGGCCAGGTATTCTAGCTACTAGACCACGCCAGAGATCGCGACAAGGGAATGAGTGCTGGTACCGGTGTGTTTTCGCGGACAGTGTCGTCGTTGCCAGCTTTTGCTGCATTGGGAAAAATAAAAAGCAAGGTCTCACCGATATTTGAAAATCGGATCGCTGGATTCAGAGTCCAGAGTGCTAACCGGTACACCATGAGACCGCACTTTCCAACACCGGGAATGAAACCCGGCCTTCTTTGTGAAAGCCAGATATCCTAGCCACTAGAACCACGCGGAGATGGCTCAAGATTGCGAGCATCGTGTACCGCGGTCTATTCGTTGACAGTTTCGTCGTTGCCAGCTTTTGCTGCAGTAGTAAAAATAAAAAGCAGGTCTCACCGATATTTGACTCGGATCGCTGGATTCAGAGTCCAGAGTGCTACCATTACACCTGAGACCGCACTTTTCCGACCCGGGAGTCGAACCCGGGCCTCCTGTGTGAAGGCCAGGGTATTCTAGCTACTAGACCACGCCAGAGATCGCGACAAGGGAATGAGTGCTGGTACCGGTGTGTTTTCGCGGACAGTGTCGTCGTTGCCAGCTTTTGCTGCATTGGGAAAAATAAAAAGCAAGGTCTCATCGATATTTGAAATCGGATCGCTGTATTCAGAGTCCAGAGTGCTAACCGTTACACAATGAGACCGCACTTTCCAACACCGGGAATGAAACCCGGGCCTTCTTTGTGAAAGCCAGATATCCTAGCCACTAGACCACGCCGGAGATGCCTCAAGGTAGCGAGCATCGGTACCGCGGTCTATTCGTTGACAGTTTCGTCATTGCCAGCTTTTACTGCATTAGCAAAAAAAAAGCAAGGTCTCACCGAGTTTTGAACACGGATCGCTGTATTTAGAGTCCAGAGTGCTTACCGTTACACCATGAGACCCCACTTTCCGGCGCCGCGAATCGAACCCGGGCCTTCAGGGTGAAAGCCAGATATCCTAGCCAGTAGACCACGCCGGAGATGACGACAAGGGAATGAGCGCTAGTACCGGTGTCTGTTCACGGACAGTTTCGTCGTTGCCAGCTTTGCTGCATTAGTAATAATAAAATACAAGGTCTCACCCAGATTTGAACTCAGATCGCTGGATTCAAAGTTCAGAGTGCTAACCATTACACTATGAGACCGCACTTTCCGACGCCGAGAATCAAACCCAGGCCTTCTTTGTGAAAGCCAGATTGCCTAGCCACTAGACCACGTCGGCGATGGCTCAAGGCAGCGAGCATCGGTACCGCGGTCTATTCGTTGACAGTTTCCTCGTTGCCAGCTTTGCTGCATTAGCAAAAATAAAATGCAAGGTCTCACCAAGATTTGAACCCTGATCGCTGGATTCAGAGTCCAGAGTGCTAACCGTTACACCAAGAGGCCGCACTTTCCGACGCCGGAAATTGAACCCGGGCCTTCTCGGTGAAAGCCAGATATCCTAGCCACTAGACCACGCCGGAGATGGCGATAAGAGAACGAGCGCTGGTACCGGCGTCTATTCGCGGACAGTTTCGTCATTACCAGCTTTGCTGCATTAGCAAAAATAAAAAGCAAGGTCTCACCGAGGTTTGAACTCGGATCGCTGGATTCAGAGTCCAGAGTGCTAACCATTACACCATGAGACCGCACTTTCCAACGCCGAGAATCGAACCCGGGCCTTCTTTGTGAAAGCCCAGATATCCTAGCCACTAGACCACGCCGGAGATGGCTCAAGGCAGCGAGCATAGGTACCGCGGTCTATTCGTGACAGTTTCTGTCGTTGCCAGCTTTTGCTGCATTAGCAAAATAAAAAGCAAGGTCTCACCGAGATTTGAACTCCGGATCGCTGGATTCAGAGGTCCCAGAGTGCTAACCGTTACACCATGAGACCGCACTTTCCGACGCCGGGACTCGAACCCGGGCCTTCTTGGTGAAAGCCAGATATCCTAGCACTAGACCACGCCGGAGTGGGCCGAGGGCAGCGAGCGCTCGGTACCGCGTGTCTATCGCTGGACAGCTGTCGTTGTTGCCAGCTTTTGCTTCATTAGCAAAAATAAAAAAGTAAGCTATCACAGAGATTTGAACTCGGATCGCTATATTCAGAGTCCAGAGTGCTAACCATTACACCATGAGACCGCACATTCCGACGCCGGGATTCGAAGCCGGGTCTTCTTTGTGAAAGCCAGATATCCTAGCCACTAGACCACGCCGGAGATGCCTCAAGGTAGCGAGCATCGGTACCGCGGTCTATTCGCTGACAGTTTCGTCATTGCCAGCTTTTACTGCATTAGCAAAAAAAAGCAAGGTCTCACCGAGTTTTGAACACGGATCGCTGTATTTAGAGTCCAGAGTGCTTACCGTTACACCATGAGACCCCACTTTCCGGCGCCGGGAATCGAACGCGGGCCTTCAGGGTGAAAGCCAGATATCCTAGCCAGTAGACCACGCCGGAGATGACGACAAGGAAATGAGCGCTAGTACCGGTATCTGTTCGCGAACAGTTTCGTCGTTGCCAGCTTTTGCTGCATTAGCAAAAATAAAAAGCAAGGTCTCACCGAGATTTGAACTCGGATCGCTGGATTCAAGTCCAGAGTGCTAACCATTACACCATGAGACCAGCACTTTCCGACGCCGGAATCGAACCCGGGCTTCTTTGTGAAAGCCAGATATTCCTAGCCACTAGACCACGCCGGAGATGGCTCAAGGCAGCGAGCATCGGTACCGCGGTCTATTCGTTGACAGTTTCGTCGTTGCCAGCTTTTGCTGCATTAGCAAAAATAAAAAGCAAGGTCTCACCGAGATTTGAACCTCGGATCGCTGGATTCAGAGTCCAGAGTGCTAACCGTTACACCATGAGACCGCACTTTCCGACGCCGGGAATCGAACCCGGCCTTCTGGGTGAAAGCCAGATATCCTAGCCACTAGACCACGCCGAGATGGGCTCAAGGCAGCGAGCTCGGTTACCGCGGTCTATTCGCGGACAGTTTCGTCGTTGCCAGCTTTGCTGCATTAGCAAAAATAAAAAGCAAGGTCTCACCGAGACTTGAACCCGGATCGCTGGATTGTACACCATGAGACCGCACTTTCCGACGCCGGCAATCAAACCTGGGCCTTCTGGGTGAAAGCCAGATATCCTAGCCACTAGACCACGCCCGAGATGACGACAAGAGAACGAGTGCTCGTACCGGTGTCTATTCGTGGACAGTTTCGTCGTTGCCAGCTTTTGCTGCATTAGCAAAAATCAAAAGCAAGGTCTCACCGAGATTTGAACTCGGATCGCTGAATTCAAAGTCCAGAGTGCTAACCATTACACCATGAGACCGCACTCTCTGACGCCGGGAACCAAACACGGGCCTTATGGGTGAAAGCCAGATATCCTAGCAACTAGACCACGCCAGAGATCGCGACATGGGAATGAGTGCGGGTACAGGCGTGTTTTCGTGGACAGTTTCGTCGTTGCCAGCTTATGCTGCTTTAGGAAAAATAAAAAGCAAGCTCTCACCGAGATTTGAACTCGGATCGCTGGATTCAGAGTCCAGAGTGCTAACTGTTACACTATGAGACCGCACTGTTCCGACGCCAGGGAATCAACCCGGGCCTTCTGGGTGAAAGCAGATATCCTAGCCACTAGACCACGCCGGAGCATGGCTGCAAGGGAAGCGAGGCTCGGTACCGTGGTCTATTCGCGGACAGTTTCGTCGTGCCAGCTTTTGCTGCATAGCAAAAATAAAAGCAAGGTCTCACCGAGATTTGAACTCCGATCGCTGGATTCAGAGTCCAGAGTGCTAACCGTTACACCATGAGACCGCACTTTCCGACGCCGGGAATAGAACCCGGCCTTCTTTGTGAAAGCCAGATATCCTTAGCCACTAGACCACGCCGGAGTGGCTCAAGCAGTGAGCATAGGTACCGCGGTCTATTCGTGACAGTTTCGTCGTTGCCAGCTTTGCTGCGTATTAGCAAAAATAAAAAGCAGGTCTCACCGAGATTTGAACTCAGTATCGCTGGATTTAAAGTCCAGAGTGCTAACCGTCTCACCATGAGACCGCACTTTCCGACGCCGGGAATAGAACCCGGGCTTTCTGGGTGAAAGTCAGATATCCTAGCCACTATACCAAGCCGGAAATAACGCCAAGGAAATGAGCGCAGGTACCGGTGTGTATTCGCGGACAGTTTCGTTGTTGCCAGCTTTTGCTGCATTAGCAAAAATAAAAAGCAAGGTCTCACCGAGATTTGAACTTGGATCGCTGTATTCAGAGTCCAGAGTGCTAACCGTTACACAATGAGACCACACTTTCCAACACCGGGAATGAAACCCGGGCCTTCTTTGTGAAAGCCAGATATCCTAGCCACTAGACCACGCCGGAGATGCCTCAAGGTAGCGAGCATCGGTACCGCGGTCTATTCGTTGACAGTTTCGTCATTGCCAGCTTTTACTGCATTAGCAAAAAAAAGCAAGGTCTCACCGAGTTTTGAACCCGGATCGCTGTATTTAGAGTCCAGAGTGCTTACCGTTACACCATGAGACCCCACTTTCCGGCGCCGGGAATCGAACCCGGGCCTTCTGGGTGAAAGCCAGATATCCTAGCCACTAGACCACGCCGGAGATGCGACAAGAGAGCGAGCGCTGGTACCGGTGTCTATTCGCGGACAGTTTCGTCGTTGCCAGCTTTTGCTGCATTAGCAAAAATAAAAAGCAAGGTCTCACCGAGATTTGAACTCGGATCGCTGGATTCAGAGTCCAGAGTGCTAACCGTTACACCATGAGACCGCACTTTCCGACGCCGGGAATCGAACCCGGGCCTTCTTGGTGAAAGCCAGATATCCTAGCCACTAGACCATGCCAGAGATGGCGCCAAGGGAATGAGCGCTAGTACCGGTGTCTCTTCGCGGACAGTTTCGTCGTTGCCAGCTTTGCTGCATTAGCAAAAATAAAAGCAAGGTCTCACCGAGATTTGAACTCAGATCGCTGGATTCAAAGTCCAGAGTGCTAACCATTACACCATGAGACCGCACTTTCCGACGCCGGAAATTGAACCCGGGCCTTCTGGGTGAAAGCCAGATATCCTAGCCACTAGACCACGCGGAGATGGCGAAAGAGAACGAGCGCTGGTACCGGCGTCTATTCGCGGACAGTTTCGTCATTACCAGCTTTGCTGAATTAGCAAAATAACAAGCAAGGGCTCACCGAGATTTGACCCGGATCGCTGGATTCAGAGTCCAGAGTGCTTACCGTTACACCATGAGACCCCACTTTCTGGCGCCGGAATCGAACCCGGGTCGTCGGGTAGAAAGCCAGATATCCTAGCCAGCTAGACCACGCCGGAGATGACGACAAGAGAACGAGCGTCGGTACCGGTGGTCTATTCGTGGACAGTTTCGGTCGTTACCAGCTTTTGCTCCATTAGCATAAATAAAAAGCAAGGTCTCACCGAGATTTTAAACTCGGATCGCTGCATTCAAGTCCAGAGTGCTAACCCTTACACCATGAGACCGCACTTTCCAACGGCCGGGAATCGAACCCGGGCCTTCTTGGTGAAAGCCAGATATCCTAGCCACTAGACCAGCGCCGGAGATGGAGCAAGGGAACGAGCGCTAGTACCGGTGTCTATTCGCTTGACAGTTTCGTCGTTGCCAGCTTTTGCTGCATTAGCAAAAATAAAAAAGCAAGGTCTCACCGAGATTTGACTCGATCGCTGGATTCAGAAGTCCGAGTGCTAACCGTTACACCATGAGACCGCACTTTCCGACCGCGGAGAATCGAACCCGGCCTTCTTTGTGAAAGCCAGATATCCTAGCCCTAGACCACGCCGGAGATGGCTCAAGGCAGCGAGCATCAGGTACCGTGGTCTATCGCTGACAGTTTCGTCGTTGCCAGCTTTGCTGCGATTAGCAAAAATAAAAAGCAAGGTCTCACCGAGATTTGAAACTCAGATCGCTGGATTCAGAGTCCAGAGTGCTAACCGTTAACACCATGAACCGCACTTTCCGACGCCGGGAATCGAACCCGGGCCTTTCTGGGTGAAAGCCAGATATCCTAGCCACGAGACCACGCCGGAGATGGCTCAATGCAGCGAGCATCGGTACCGCGGTCTATTCAGCTGACAGTTCGTCGTTGCCAGCTTTTGCTGCATTAGCAAAAATAAAAAGCAAGGTCTCACCGAGATTTGAACTCGTGATCGCTGGATTCAGAGTCCAGAGTGCTAACCGTTACACCATGAGACCGCACTTTCCGACGCCGGGAATCGAACCGGGCCTTCTTGGTGAAGCCAGATATCCTAGCCACTAGACCAGCCACGGAGATGGCGCAAGGAGAACGAGCGCTGGTACCGCGTGTCTATGCGCTGACAGTTTCGTCGTTGCCAGCTTTGCTGCATTAGCAAAATAAAAAGCCAGGTCTCACCGAGATTTGAACTCTGATCGCTGGATTCAGAGTCCAGAGTGCTAACCATTACACCAGAGACCGCACTTTCCGACGCCGGGAATCGAACCCGGGCCTTCTAGGTGAAAGCCAGATATCCTAGCCACTAGACCACGCCGGAGATGGCTCAAGGCAGCGAGCATCGGTACCGCGGTCTATTCGCTGACAGTTTCGTCGTTGCCAGCTTTTGCTGCATTAGCAAAAATAAATGCAAAGTCTCACCAAGATTTGAACTCGGATCGCTGGATTCAGAGTCCAGAGTGCTAACCGTTACACCATGAGACCGCACTTTCCGACGCCGGGAATCGAACCCGGGCCTTCTGGTGAAAGCCAGATATCCTAGCCACTAGACCACGCCGAGATGGCTACAAGGCAGCGGAGCATCGGTATCCGCGGTCTATTCGTCTGACAGTTTCGTCGTTGCCAGCTTTTGCTGCATTAGCAAAAATAAAAAGAAGGTCTCACCGAGATTTGAACTCGGATCGCTGGATTCAGAGTCCAGAGTGCTAACCAGTTACACCATGAGACCGCACTTTCCGACGCCGGGAATCGAACCCGGGCCTTCTGTGTGAAAGCCAGATATCTAGCCACTAGACCACGCCAGAGATCGGCTCAAGAGAACGAGCGCTGGTACCGGTGTCTATTCGTGGACAGTTTCGTCGTTGCCAGCTTTTGCTCCATTAGCATAAATAAAAAGCAAGGTCTCACCGAGAATTGAACTCGGATCGCTGGATTCAAAGTCCAGAGTGCTAACCATTACACCATGAGACCGCACTTTCCGACGGCCAGAATCGAACCCGGGCCTTCTGAGTGAAAGCCAGATATCCTAGCCACTAGACCATGCCGGAGATGGCGACAAGAAAATGAGTGCTGGTACGGATGTCTCTTCGCGGACAGTTTCGACGTTTCCAGCTTTGCTGCATTAGCAAAAATAAAATACAAGGTCTCACCGAGATTTGAACTCAGATCGCTGGATTCAAAGTTCAGAGTGCTAACCATTACACTATGAGACCGCACTTTCCGACGCCGAGAATTGAACCCGGGCCTTCTTTGTGAAAGTCAGATTGCCTAGCCACTAGACCACGCCGGCGATGGCTCAAGGCAGCGAGCATCGGTACCGCGGTCTATTCGCTGACAGTTTCGTCGTTGCCAGCTTTTGCTGCATTAGCAAAAATAAAAAGCAAGGTCTCACCGAGATTTGAACTCGGATCGCTGGATTCAGAGTCCAGAGTGCTAACCGTTACACCATGAGACCGCACTTTCCGACGCCGGGAATCGAACCCGGGCCTTCTTGGTGAAAGCCAGATATCCTAGCCACTAGACCACGCCGAGATGGCTCAAGGCAGCGAGCATCGTACCGCGGTCTATTCGCTGACAGTTTCGTCGTTGCCAGCTTTTGCTGCATTAGCAAAAATAAAAAGCAAGGTCTCACCGAGATTTGAACTCGGATCGCTGGATTCAGAGTCCAGAGTGCTAACCGTTACACCATGAGACCGCACTTTCCGACGCCGGGAATCGAACCCGGGCCTTCTGGGTGAAAGCCAGATATCCTAGCCACTAGACCACGCCGGAGATGCTACAAGGCAGCGAGCATCGTACCGCGGTCTATTCGTGGACAGTTTCGTCATTACCAGCTTTGCTGCATTAGCAAAAATAAAAAGCAAGGTCTCACCGAGATTTGAACCCGGATCGCTGGATTCAGAGTCCAGAGTGCTAACCGTTACACCATGAGACCGCACTTTCCGACGCCGGGAATTGAACCCGGGCCTTCTGGGTGAAAGCCAGATATCCTAGCCACTAGACCACGCCAGAGATCGCGACATGGGAATGAGTGCTGGTACCAGTGTGTTTTCACGGACAGGTTCGTCGTTGCCAGCTTTTGCTGCTTTAGGAAAAATAAAAAGCAAGGTCTCACCGAGATTTGAACTCGGATCGCTGGATTCAGAGTCCAGAGTGCTAACCGTTACACCATGAGACCGCACTTTCCGACGCCGGGAATCGAACCCGGGCCTTCTGGTGAAAGCCAGATATCCTAGCCACTAGACCACGCCGGAGATGGAGCAAGAGAACGAGCGCTGGTACCGGTGTCTATTCGTGGACAGTTTCGTCGTTGCCAGCTTTTGCTGCATTAGCAAAAATAAAAAGCAAGGTCTCACCGAGATTTGAACTCGGATCGCTGGATTCAGAGTCCAGAGTGCTAACCGTTACACCAATGAGACCGCACTTCCGACGCCGGGAATCGAACCCGGGCCTTCTGGGTGAAAGCCAGATATCCTAGCCACTAGACACGCCGGAGATGGCGACAAGAGACCGAGCGCTAGTACTCGGAGTCTATTCGCGGACAGTTTCGTCGTTGCCAGCTTTTGCTGCATTAGCAAAAATAAAAGCAAGGTCTCACCGAGATTTGAACTCAGATCGCTGGATTCAGAGTCCAGAGTGCTAAACCATTACACCATGAGACCGCACTTTCCGACGCCGGAATTGAACCCGGGCCTTCTTGGTGAAAGCCAGATATCCTAGCCACTAGACCACGCCGGAGATGAGCGCAAGCAGACGAGCGCTGGTACCGGTGTCTATTCGTGGACAGTTTCGTCGTTGCCAGCTTTCGCTGCATTAGCAAAATAAAAAGCAAGGTCTCACCGAGATTGAACTCGGATCGCTGATTCAGAGTCCAGAGTGCTAACCGTTACACCAAGAGACCGCACTTTCCGACGCCGGGAATCGAAACCCGGGCCTTCTGGGTGAAAGCCGATATTCCTGCCACTAGACCACTGCCAAGATGGCGCCAAGAGGAATGATCGCTAGTACCGGTGTCTGTTCGTGGACAGTTTCGTCGTTGCCAGCTTTGCTGGCTTAGCAAAAATAAAAAGCAAGGTCTCAACCGGATTTGAACTCGATCGCTGGATTCAGAGTCCATAGTGCTAACCGTTACACCATGAGGACCTCACTTTCCACGCCGGGAATCGAACCCGGGCCTTCCTTGGTGAAAGCCAAATATCTAGCCACTAGACCACGCCGGAGATGGCGACAAGAGAACGAGCGCTAGTACCGGGAGCTGTTCGCGGACAGTTTCGTCCGTTGCCAGCTTTTGCTGCATTAGCAAAATAAAAGCAAGGTCTCACCGAGATTTGAACTCAGATCGCTGGATTCAAAGTCCAGAGTGCTAACCATTACACCATGAGACCGCACTTTCCGACGCCGGGAATCGAACCCGGGCCTTCTGGGTGAAAGCCAGATATCCTAGCCACTAGACCACGCCGGAGATGGCGACATAGAGAACGAGCGCTAGTACCGGTGTGTTATTCGCGGACAGTTTCGTCGTTGCCAGCTTTTGCTGCATTAGCAAAAATAAAAAGCAAGGTCTCACCGAGATTTGAACTCGGATCGCTGGATTCAGAGTCCAGAGTGCTAACCGTTACACCATGAGACCGCACTTTCCGACGCCGGGAATCGAACCCGGGCCTTCTGGGTGAAAGCCAGATATCCTAGCCACTAGACCATGCCGGAGATGGCGACAAGGAATCGAGCGCTAGTACCGGTGTCTATTCGCGGACAGTTTCGTCGTTGCCAGCTTTTGCTGCATTAGCAAAAATAAAAGCAAGGTCTCACCGAGATTTGAACTCAGATCGCTGGATTCAGAGTCCAGAGTGCTAACCATTACACCATGAGACCGCACTTTCCGACGCCGGGAATCGAACCCGGGCCTTCTGGGTGAAAGCCAGATATCCTAGCCACTAGACCATGCCGAAGATGACAGCAAGGAAACGAGCGCTGGTACCGGGTGTCTATCGTGGACAGTTTAGTCTTTGCCAGCTCTCGCTGCATTAGCAAAAATAATAAGCAAGGTCTCACCGAGATTAGAACTCAGATCGCTGGATTCAGAGTGCCAGAGTGCTAACCATTACACCAATGAGACCAGCACTTTCCGACGCCGAGAATCGAACCGGGCCTTCTTGGTGAAAGCCAGATATCCTAGCCACTAGACCACGCCGGAGATGGCTCAAGAGAGCGAGCATCTGGTACCGCGGTCTATTCGCTGACAGCTTTCGTCGTTGCCAGCTTTTGCTGCATTAGCAAAAATAAAAGCAAGGTCTCACCGATATTTGAACTCGATCGCTGGATTCAGAGTCCAGAGTGCTAACCGTTACACCATGAGACCGCACTTTCCGACGCCGGAAATCGAACCCGGGCCTTCAGGGTGAAAGCCAGATATCCTAACCACTAGATGACGCCGGAGATGGCGACAAGAAAACGAGCGCTGGTTCCGATGTCTATTCACGGACAGCGTCGTCGTTGCCAGCTTTTGCTGCATTAGCAAAAATAAAAAAAAAGCAAGGTTTCACCGAGATTTGAACTCGGATCACTGGATTCAGAGTCCAGAGTGCTAACCATCACACCATGAGACCACACATTCCGACGCCGGGAATTGAACCCGGGCGTTCTTGGTGAAAGCCAGATATCCTAGCCACTAGACCACGCCGAAGATGGCTCAAGGCAGCGAGCATCGGTACCGCAATCTATTCGTTGACTGTTTCGTCGTTGCCAGCTTTTGCTGCATTAGCAAATATGAAAAAGCAAGGTCTCACCGAGATTTGAACTAAGATCGCTGGATTCAGAGTCCAGAGTGCTAACCATTACACCATGAGACCGCACTTTCCGACGCCGGGAATCGGAAACCCGGGCCTTCTTGGTTGAAAGCCAGATATCCTAGCCACTAGACCACTGCCGGAGATGGCGCAAGGAAACGAGCGCTAGTACCGGTGTCTGTTCGCGGACAGTTTCGTCGTTGCCAGCTTTGCTGCATTAGCAAAAATAAAAAGCAAGGTCTCACCGAGATTTGAACTCGGATCGCTGGATTCAGAGTCCAGAGTGCTAACCATTACACCATGAGACCGCACACTTTCCGACGCCGGGAATCGAACCCGGGCCTTCTTGGTGAAAGCCAGATATCCTAGCCACTAGACCACGCCGGAGATGGCTCAAGGCAGCGAGCCGGTACCGCGGTCTATTCGCTGGACAGTTTCGTCGTTGCCAGCTTTGCTGCATTAGCAAAAATAAAAAGCAAGGTCTCACCGAGATTGAACTCGGATCGCTGGATTCAGAGTCCAAAGTGCTAACCGTTACACCATGAGACCGCACTTTCCGACGCCGGGAATAAAACCCGGGCCTTCTTGGTGAAATCCAGATATCCTAGCCACTAGACCATGCCTGAGATGGCGCCAAGGGAATGAGCGCTAGTACCGCTGTCTAATCGTGGACAGTTTCGCCGTTTCCAGCTTTTGTTGCATTAGCAAAAATAAAAAGCTAGGTCTCACCGAGATTTGAACTCGGTTCCCTGGATTCAGAGTACAGAGTGCTAGCTGTTACACTATGAGACCGCACTTTCCAACAACGAGAATCGAACCCGGGCCTTCTGTGTGAAAGCCAGATATCCTAGCCACTAGACCACGCCGAAGATGGCTCAAGGCAGCGAGCATCGGTACCGCAATCTATTCGTTGACAGTTTCGTCGTTGCCAGCTTTTGCTGCATTAGCAAATATGAAAAAGCAAGGCCTCACCGAGATTTGAACTCGGATCACTGGATTCAGAGTCCAGAGTGCTAACCGTTACACCATGAGACTGCACTTTCCGACACCGGGAATCGAACCCGGGCCTTCTTCGTGAAAGCCAGATATCCTAGCCACTAGACCACGCCGGAGATGGCTACCAAGGAGCGAGCATCGGTACGCGGTCTATTCGTTGACAGTTTCGTCGTTGCCAGCTTTGCTGCATTAGCAAAAGATAAAAAGCAAGGTCTCACCGAGATTTGAAACTCGGATCGCTGGATTCAAGAGTCCAGAGTGCTAACCTTACACCATGAGACCGCACTTTCCGACGTCGGGAATCGAACCCGGGCCTTCTGGTGAAAGCCAGATATCCTAGCCACTAGACCACGCCGGAGATGACGACAAGAGAACGAGCGCTGTACCGGTGTCTATTCGAGGGACAGTTTCGTCGATTGCCAGCCTTTTGCTGCATTAGCAAAAATAAAAGCAAGGTCTCACCGAGATTTGAACTCCGGATCGCTGGATTCAGAGTTCAGAGTGCTAACCAGTTACACCAGGACCGCACTTTCCGACGCCGGGAATCGAACCCGGGCCTTCTTGGGTGAAAAGCCAGATATCCTAGCCACTAGACCACGCCGGAGATGGCTCCAAGGCAGCGAGCGCTAGTACCGCGGTCTATTCGCTGACAGTTTCGTCGTTGCCAGCTTTGCTGCATTAGCAAAAATAAAAAGCAAGGTCTCACCGAGATTTGAAACTCGGATCGCTGGATTCAGAGTCCAGAGTGCTAACCGTTACACCATGAGACCGCACTTTCCGACGCCGGGAATCGAACCCGGGCCTTCTTGGTGAAAGCCAGATATCCTAGCCACTAGACCACGCCGGAGATGACCCAAGGCAGCGAGCATCGGTACCGCGGTCTATTCGCTGACAGTTTCGTCGTTGCCAGCTTTGCTGCATTAGCAAAAATAAAAAGCAAGGTCTCACCGAGATTTGAACTCGGATCGCTGGATTCAGAGTCCAGAGTGCTAACCGTTACACCATGAGACCGCACTTTCCGACGCCGGGAATCGAACCCGGGCCTTCTTGGTGAAAGCCGATATCCTAGCCACTAGACCACGCCGGAGATGGCGCCAAGGGAATGAGCGCTAGTACCGGTGTCTATTCGCGGACAGTTTCGTCGTTGCCAGCTTTTGCTGCATTAGGAAAAATAAAAAGCAAGGTCTCACCGAGATTTGAACTCGGATCGCTGGATTCAAAGTCCAGAGTGCTAACCATTACACCATGAGACCACACATTCCGACGCCGGGAATTGAACCCGGGCGTTCTTGGTGAAAGCCAGATATCCTAGCCACTAGACCACGCCGAAGATGGCTCAAGGCAGCGAGCATCGGTACCGCAATCTATTCGTTGACAGTTTCGTCGTTGCCAGCTTTTGCTGCATTAGCAAATATGAAAAAGCAAGGTCTCACCGAGATTTGAACTAAGATCGCTGGATTCAGAGTCCAGAGTGCTAACCGTTACACCATGAGACCGCACTTTCCGACGCCGAGAATCAAACCTGGGCCTTCTGGGTGAAAGCCAGATATCCTAGCCACTAGACCACGCCCGAGATGACGACAAGAGAACGAGTGCTCGTACCGGTGTCTATTCGTGGACAGTTTCGTCGTTGCCAGCTTTTGCTGCTTTAGGAAAAATCAAAAGCAAGGTCTCACCGAGATTCGAACTCGGATCGCTGGATTCAGAGTCCAGAGTCCTAACTGTTACACTATGAGACCGCACTTTCCAACACCGGGAATAAAACCCGGGCCTTCTTGGTGAAATCCAGATATACTAGCCACTAGACCATGCCTGAGATGACGCCAAGGGAATGAGCGCTAGTACCGCTGTCTAATCGTGGACAGTTTCGCCGATTCCAGCTTTTGTTGCATTAGCAAAAATAAAAAGCTAGGTCTCACCGTGATTTGAACTCGGTTCCCTGGATTCAGAGTACAGAGTGCTAGCTGTTACACTATGAGACCGCACTTTCAAACAACGAGAATCGAACCCGGGCCTTCTTTGTGAAAGCCAGATATCCTAGCCACTAGACCACGCGAAGATGGCTCAAGGCAGCGAGCATCGGTACCGCAATCTATTCGCTGACAGTTTCGTCGTTGCCAGCTTTGCTGCATTAGCAAAAATAAAAAGCAAGGTCTCACCGAGATTTGAACTCGGATCGCTGGATTCAGAGTCCAGAGTGCTAACCGTTACACCATGAGACCGCACTTTCCGACGCCGGGAATCGAACCCGGGCCTTCTTGTGAAAGCCAGATATCCTAGCCACTAGACCACGCCGGAGATGGCAGCAAGGAACGAGCGCTGGTACCGGTGTCTATTCGCGGACAGTTTCGTCGTTGCCAGCTTTTGCTGCATTAGCAAAAATAAAAAGCAAGGTCTCACCGAGATTTGAACTCAGATCGCTGGATTCAGAGTCCAGAGTGCTAACCGTTACACCATGAGACCGCACTTTCCGACGCCGGGAATCGAACCCGGGCCTTCTGGGTGAAAGCCAGATATCCTAGCCACTAGACCACGCCGGAGATGAGGCAAGAGAACGAGCGCTGGTACCGGTGTCTAATCGTGGACAGTTTCGTCGTTGCCAGCTTTCGCTGCATTAGGAAAAATAAAAAGCAAGGTCTCACCGAGATTTGAACTCAGATCGCTGGATTCAGAGTCCAGAGTTCTAACTGTTACACTATGAGACCGCACTTTCCAACACCGGGAATAAAACCCGAGCCTTCTTGGTGAAATCCAGATATACTAGCCACTAGACCATGCCTGAGATGGCGCCAAGGGAATGAGCGCTAGTACCGCTGTCTAATCGTGGACAGTTTCGCCGATTCCAGCTTTTGTTGCATTAGCAAAAATAAAAAGCTAGGTCTCACCGTGATTTGAACTCGGTTCCCTGGATTCAGAGTACAGAGTGCTAGCTGTTACACTATGAGACCGCACATTCAAACAACGAGAATCGAACCCGGGCCTTCTTTGTGAAAGCCAGATATCCTAGCCACTAGACCACGCCGGAGATGGCTCAAGGGAGCGAACATCGGTACCGTGGTCTATTCATGGACAGTTTCGTTGTTGCCAGCTTTTGCTGCATTAGCGAAAATAAAAAGCAAGGTCTCACCGAGATTTGAACTCAGATCGCTGGATTCAGAGTCCAGAGTGCTAACCGTTACACCATGAGACTGCACTTTCCGACGCCGGGAATCGAACCCGGGCCTTCTTGGTGAAAGCCAGATATCCTAGCCACTAGACACGCCGGAGATGGCTCAAGGCACGAGCGCTCGGTACCGCGGTCTATTCGCGGACAGTTTCGTCGTTGCCAGCTTTTGCTTGCATTAGCAAAAATAAAAAGCAAGGTCTCACCGAGATTTGAACTCGGATCCTGGATTCAGAGTCCAGAGTGCTAACCGTTACACCATGAGACCGCACTTTCCGACGCCGGGAATCGAAACCCGGGGCCTTCTTGGTGAAAGCCAGATATCCTAGCCACTAGACCACGCCGGAGATGGATCAAGAGAAGCGAGCATCGGTACCGCGGTCTATTCGCTGACAGTTTCGTCGTTGCCAGCTTTTGCTGCATTAGCAAAAATAAAAAGCAAGGTCTCACCGAGATTTGAACTCGGATCGCTGGATTCAGAGTCCAGAGTGCTAACCGTTACACCATGAGACCGCACTTTCCGACGCCGGGAATCGAACCGGGCCTTCTTGGTGAAAGCCAGATATCCTAGCCACTAGACCACGCCAGAGATGGCCAAGGCAAGAATGAGCGCTAGGTACCGGTGTCTATTCGCGGACAGTTTCGTCGTTGCCAGCTTTGCTGCATTAGCAAAAATAAAAGCAAGGTCTCACCGAGATTTGAACTCGATTCCTGGATTCAGAGTCCAGAGTGCTAGCTGTTACACCATGAGACCGCACTTTCCAACACCGGGAAATGAACCCGGGCCTTCTTGGTGAAAGCCAGATATCCTAGCCACTAGACCACAGCCGAAGATGGCGACAAGGGAACTGAGCGCTAGTACCGGTGTCTGTTCGCGGACAGTTTCGTCGTTGCCAGCTTTGCTGCATTAGCAAAATAAAAGCAAGGTCTCACCGAGATTTGAACCCGGATCGCTGGATTCAGAGTCCAGAGTTCTAACCGTTACACCACGAGACCGCACTTTCCGACACAGGGAATCGAACTCGGGCCTTCTGGGTGAAAGCCAGATATCCTAGCCACTAGACGATGCCGGAGATGGCGACAAGAAAACGAGCGCTGGTACCGGCGTCTATTCGCGGACAGTTTCGTCATTACCAGCTTTGCTGCATTAGCAAAAATAAAAAGCAAGGTCTCACCGAGATTTGAACTCGGATCTCTGAATTCAAAGTCCAGAGTGCTGACCATTACACCATGAGACCGCACTTTCCGACGCCGGGAATCAAACCCGGGCCTTCTGGGTGAAAGCCAGATATCCTAGCCACTAGACCACGCCAGAGATTCGCCAAGGGAATGAGCGCTAGTACTGGTGTCTGTTCGCGGACAGTTTCGTCGTTGCCAGCTTTTGCTGCATTAGCAAAAATAAAATGCAAGGTCTCACCGAGATTTGAACTCAGATCACTGGATTCAGAGTCCAGAGTGCTAACCTTACACCATGAGACCGCACTTTCCAACACCGGAATGAAACCCGGGCCTTCTTGGTGAAAGCCAGATATCCTAGCCACTAGACCATGCCAGAGATGGCGCAAGGGAATGAGCGCTAGTACCGTGTCTGTTCGCGGACAGTTTCGTCGTTGCCAGCTTTGCTGCATTAGCAAAAATAAAAAGCAAGGTCTCACCGAGATTTGAACTCAGATCGCTGGATTCAAAGTCCAGAGTGCTAACCATTACACCATGAGACCGCACTTTCCGACGCCGAGAATCGAACCCGGGCCTTCTTTGTGAAAGCCAGATATCCTAGCCACTAGACCACGCCGGAGATGGCTCAAGGCAGCGAGCATCTGGTACCGCGGTCTATTCGCTGACAGTTTCGTCGTTGCCAGCTTTTGCTGCATTAGCAAAAATAAAAAGCAAGGTCTCACCGAGATTTGAACTCGGATCGCTGGATTCAGAGTCCAGAGTGCTAACCATTACACCATGAGACCACACATTCCGACGCCGGGAATTGAACCCGGGCGTTCTTGGTGAAAGCCAAATATCCTAGCCACTAGACCACGCCGAAGATGACTCAAGGCAGCAAGCATCGGTACCGCAATCTATTCGTTGACAGTTTCGTCGTTGCCAGCTTTTGCTGCATTAGCAAATATGAAAAAGCAAGGTCTCACCGAGATTTGAACTCGGATCGCTGGATTCAGAGTCCAGAGTGCTAACCGTTACACCATGAGACCGCACTTTCCGACGCCGGCAATTAAACCTGGGCCTTCTGGGTGATAGCCAGATATCCTAGCCACTAGACCACGCCCGAGATGACGACAAGAGAACGAGCACTGGTTCGGATGTCTATTCCCGGACAGCGTCGTCGTTGCCAGCTTTTGCTGCATTAGCAAAAATAAAAAGCAAGGTTTCGCCGAGATTTGAACTCGGATCGCTGGATTCAGAGTCCAGAGTGCTAACCATTACACCATGAGCCGCACTTCCGACGCCGAAATTGAAGCCGGGCTTCTTGGGTGAAAGCCAGATATCCTAGCCACTAGACCTACGCCGGAAGATGGCTCAAGGCAAGCGAGCGCTCGGTACCGCGGTCTATTCGCTGACAGTTCGTCGTTGCCAGCTTTTGCTGCATTAGCAAAAATAAAAAGCAAGTCTCACCGAGAATTGAACTCGGAGCGCTGGATTCAGAGTCCAGAGTGCTGAACCGTTACACCATGAGACCGCACTTTCCGACGGCCGGGAATCGAACCGGGCCTTCGGGTGAAAGCCAGATATGCCTAGCCACTAGACCACGCCGGAGATGACGGGACAAGAGAACGAGCGCTGGTACCGGGTGCTATTCGTGGACAGTTTCGTCGTTGCCAGCTTTTTGCTGCATTAGCAAAAATAAAAGCAAGGTCTCCACCGAGATTTGAACTCGGATCGCTGGATTCAGAGTCAGAGTGCTAACCGTTACACCATGAGACCGCACTTTCTGACGCCGGGAATCAATCCCGGGCCTTCTTGGTTAAAGCCAGATATGCTAGCCAGTAGACCATGCCTGAGATGGCGCCAAGTGAATGAGCGCTAGTACCGGTGTCTGTTCGCGGACAGTTTCATCGTTGCCAGCTTTTGCTGCATTAGCAAACATAAAAAGCTAGGTCTCGCCGAGATTTGAACTCGGTTCCCTGGATTCAGAGTACAGAGTGCAAGCTGTTACACTATGAGACTGCACTTTCCTACGCCAGGAATCGAACCCGGGCCTTCTTGGTGAAAGCCAGACATCCTAGCCACTAGACCACGCCGGAGATGACGACAAGAGAACGAGCGCTGGTACCGGTGTCTATTCTTGGACAGTTTCGTCCTTGCCAGCTTTTGCTGCATTAGCAAAAATAAAAAGCAAGGTCTCACCGAGATTTGAACTCGGATCGCTGGATTCAGAGTCCAGAGTGCTAACCGTTACACCATGAGACCGCACTTTCCGACGCCGCGAATAGAACCCGGGCCTTCTGGGTGAAAGCCAGAAATCCTAGCCACTAGACCACGCCGGAGATGAGGCAAGAGAACTGAGCGCTGGTACCGGTGTCTATCGTGGGACAGTTTCGTCGTTGCCAGCTTTTGCTGCATTAGGAAAAATAAAAAGCAAGGTCTCACCGATGATTTGAACCCGATCGCTGTATTTAGACTCCAGAGTGCTAACCGTTACACCATGAGACCGCACTTTCGACGCCGGGAATCGAACCGGGCCTTCTGGGTGAAAGCCAGTATCTAGCCACTAGACCACGCCGGAGATGGCTCAAGGCAGCGAGCATCGGTACCGCGGTCTATTCGCTGACAGTTTCGTCGTTGCCAGCTTTGCTGCATTAGCAAAAATAAAAAGCAAGGTCTCACCGAGATTTGAACTCGGATCGCTGATTTCAGAGTCAGAGTTGCTAACCTTACACCCATGAGACCACACTTTCCGACGCCGGGAATCGAACCCGGGCCTTCTGGTGAAAGCCAGATATCCTAGCCACTAGACCAATGCAGAGATGGCGCCAAGGGAATGAGCGCTAGTACCGGTGTCTGCTTCGCGGACAGTTTCGTCGTTGCCAGCTTTGCTGCATTAGCAAAAATAACAAGCAAGGTCTCACCGAGATTTGAACTCGGATCGCTGGATTCAGAGTCCAGAGTGCTAACCATTACACCATGAGACCGCACTTTCCAACGCCGAGAATCGAACCCGGGCCTTCTTTGTGAAAGCCAGATATCCTAGCCACTAGAACACGCGAAGATTAGGCTAAGGACGAGCGCTAGTACGGCTGTCTATTCGCGGACAGTTTCGTCGTTGCAAGCTTTTGCTGCATTAGCAAAAATAAAAGCAAGGTCTCACCGAGATTTGAACTCGGATCGCTGGATTCAGACTTCCAGCGTGCTAACCATTACACCATGAGAACGCACTTTCCGACGCCGAGAATCGAACCCGGGCCTTCTTGGTGAAAGCCAGATATCCTAGCCACTAGACCACGCCGGAGATGGCTCAAGGCAGACGAGTGCTGGTACCGGTGTCTATTCGTGGACAGTTTTGTCGTTGCCAGCTTTTGCTGCATTAGCAAAAATAAAAAGCAAGGTCTCACCGAGATTTGAACTCGGATCGCTGGATTCAAGTCCAGAGTGCTAACCGTTACACCATGAGACCGCACTTTCCGACGCCGGGAATCGAACCCGGGCCTTCTGGGTGAAAGCCAGATATCCTAGCCACTAGACCACGCCGGAGATGGCGACAAGAGAACGAGCGCTGGTACCGGTGTCTATTCGTGGACAGTTTCGTCGTTGCCAGCTTTTGCTGCATTAGCAAAATAAAAAGCAAGGTCTCACCGAGATTTAACTCGGTTCCCTGTATTCAGAGTCCAGAGTGCTAACCGTTACACCACGAGACCGCACTTTCCAACGCCGGGAATCGAACCCGGGCCTTCTGGGTGAAAGCCAGACATCCTAGCCACTAGACGATGCTGGAGATGGCTCAAGGCAGTGAGCATCGGTACCGCAATCTATTCGTTGACAGTTTCGTCGTTGCCAGCTTTTGCTGCATTAGCAAATATGAAAAAGCAAGGTCTCACCGAGATTTGAACTCATGATCGCTGGATTCAGAGTCCAGAGTGCTAACCGTTACACCATGAGACCGCACTTTCCGACGCCGGGAATCAAACCTGGGCCTTCTGGGTGAAAGCCAGATATCCTAGCCACTAGACCACGCCCGAGATGACGACAAGAGAACGAGCGCTGGTACCGGTGTCTATTCGTGGACAGTTTCGTCGTTGCCAGCTTTTGCTGCATTAGCAAAAATAAAAAGCAAGGTCTCAAAAAAAAAAAGCAATGTCTCACCGAGATTTGAACTCGGTTAGCTGGATTCAGAGTCCAGAGTGCTTGCATTTACATCCTGAGACCACACTTCCCGAAGCCGGGAATCTAACCCGGGCCTTCTGAGTGAAAGCCAGATATTCTAGCCAGTAGACCACGCCGGAGATGACGACAAGAGAAGGAGCGCTGGTACCGGTGTCTATTCGTGGACAGTTTCGTCGTTGCCAGCTTTTGCTGCATTAGCAAAAATAAAAAGCAAGGTCTCACCGAGATTTGAACCCGGATCGCTGGATTCAAAGTCCAGAGTGCTAACCATTACACCATGAGACCACACTTTCCGACGGCCGGAATCGAAATCGGGCCTTCTGAGTGAAAGCCAGATATCCTAGCCACTAGACCATGCCGGAGATGGCGACAAGAAAATGAGTGCTGGTACGGATGTCTCTTCGCGGACAGCGTCGTTGTTGCCAGCTTTTGCTTCATTAGCAAAAATAAAAAAGTAAGCAATTACCGAGATTTGAACTCGGATCGCTGGATTCAGAGTCCAGAGTGCTAACCATTACACCACGAGACCGCACATTCCGACGCCGGGAATCGAACCCGGGTCTTCTTTGTGAAAGCCAGATATTCTAGCCACTAGACCACGCCGGAGATGGCTCAAGGCTGCGAGCATCGGTACCGCGGTCTATTCGTTGACAGTTTCGTCGTTGCCAGCTTTTGCTGCATTAGCAAAAATAAAAAGCAAGGTCTCACCGACATTTGAACTCGTATCGCTGGATTCAGAGTCCAGAGTGCTAACCATTACAACATGAGACCGCACTTTCCGACGCCGGGAATCGAACCCGGGGCTCCTTGGTGAAGGCCAGATATTCTAGCTACTAGACCACGCCAGAGATCGCGACATGGGAATGAGTGCTGGTCCCGGTGTCTGTTCGCGGACAGTTTCGTCGTTGCCAGCTTTGCTGCAATAGCAAAAATAAAATGCAAGGTCTCACCGAGATTTGAACTCAGATCGCTGGATTCAAAGTTCAGAGTGCTAACCATTACACTATGAGACCGCACTTTCCGACGCCGAGAATCGAACCCGGGCCTTCTTTGTGAAAGCCAGATTGCCTAGCCACTAGACCACGCCGGCGATGGCTCAAGGCAGCGAGCATCGGTACCGCGGTCTATTCGTTGACAGTTTCCTCGTTGCCAGCTTTGCTGCATTAGCAAAAATAAAATGCAAGGTCTCACCGAGATTTGAACCCTGATCGCTGGATTCAGAGTCCAGAGTGCTAACCGTTACACCATGAGACCGCACTTTCCGACGCCGGGAATCGAACCCGGGCCTTCTGGGTGAAAGCCAGATATCCTAGCCACTAGACCACGCCGGAGATGGCGATAAGAGAACGAGCGCTGGTACCGGCGTCTATTCGCGGACAGTTTCGTCATTACCAGCATTTGCTGCATTAGCAAAAATAAAAAGCAAGGTCTCACCGAGATTTGAACCCGGATCGCTGGATTCAGAGTCCAGAGTGCTAACCGTTACACCACGAGACCGCACTTTCCGACACCGGGAATCGAACCCGGGCCTTCTGGGTGAAAGCCAGATATCCTAGCCACTAGACGATGCCGGAGATGGCGACAAGAAAAGTGGGAATGAGTGCCGGTACCGGTTTCTATTCGCTGACAGTTTCGTCGTTTCCAGCTTTGCTGCATTAGCAAAATAAAAAGCGAGGGCTCACCGAGATTTGAACTCGGATCGCTGGATTCAGAGTCCAGAGTGCTAACCGTTACACCATGAGACCGCACTTTCCGAACGCCGGGAATCGAACCCGGGTCTTCTTGGTGAAAGCCAGATATCCTAGCCACTAGACCACGCCGAATACGGCACAAGGCAGCGAGCATCGGTACCGCGGTCTATTCGTTGACAGTTTCGTCGTTGCCAGCTTTTGCTGCATTAGCAAAAATAAAAAGCAAGGTCTCACCGAGAATTGAACTCGGATCGCGGATTCAGAGTCCAGAGTGCTAACCGTTACACCATGAGACCGCACTTTCCGACGCCGGGAATCGAACCCGGGACTTCTGGGTGAAAGCCAGATATCCTAGCCACTAGACCACGCCGGAGATGCGACAAGGGCAGACGAGCGCTGGTACCGGTTGTCTATTCGGTGACAGTTTCGTCGTTGCCAGCTTTTGCTCCATTAGCATAAATAAAAAGCAAGGTCTCACCGAGATTTGAACTGGGATCGCTGGATTCAAAGTCCAGGGTGCTAACCATTACACCATGAGACCGCACTTTCCGACGGCCGGAATCAAACCCGGGCCTTCTCAGTGAAAGCCAGATATCCTAGCCACTAGACCATGCCGGAGATGGCGACAAGAAAATGAGTGCTGGTACGGATGTCTCTTCACGGACAGCGTCGTTGTTGCCAGCTTTTGCTTCATTAGCAAAAAAAGTGAGCTATCACCGAGATTTGAACTCGGATCGCTGGATTCAGAGTCCAGAGTGCTAACCATCACACCATGAGACCGCACATTCCGACGCCGGGATTCAAACACGGGTCTTCTTTGTGAAAGCCAGATATCCTAGCCACTAGACCACCCCGGAGATGGCTCAAGGTTGCGAGCATCGGTACCGCGGTCTATTCGTTGACAGTTTCGTCGTTGCCAGCTTTTGCTGCATTAGCAAAAATAAAAAGCAAGGTCTCACCGAGATTTGAACTCGGTTCGCTGGACTCAGAGTCCAGAGTGCTAACCATTACACCATGAGACCGCACTTTCCGACGCCGGGAATCGAACCCGGGCCTCCTGGGTGAAGGCCAGGTATTCTAGCTACTAGACCACGCCAGAGATCGCGACATGGGAATGAGTGCTGGTACCGGTGTGTTTTCGCGGACAGATTCGTCGTTGCCAGCTTTTGCTGCATTAGGAAAAATAAAAAGGAAGGTCTCACCGATATTTGAAATCGGATCGCTGTATTCAGAGTCCAGAGTGCTAACCGTTACACAATGAGACCGCACTTTCCAACACCGGGAATGAAACCCGGGCCTTCTTGGTGAAAGCCAGATATCCTAGCCACTAGACCATGCCAGAGATTTCGCCAAGGGAATGAGCGCTTGTACCGGTGTCTGTTCGCGGACAGTTTCGTCGTTGCCAGCTTTGCTGCATTAGCAAAAATAAAATGTAAGCTCTCACCGAGATTTGAACTCAGATCGCTGGATTCAAAGTTCAGAGTGCTAACCATTACACTATGAGACCGCACTTTCCGACGCCGAGAATCGAACCCGGGCCTTCTTTGTGGAAGCCAGATTGCCTAGCCACTAGACCACGCCGGCGATGGCTCAAGGCAGCGAGCATCGGTACCGCGGTCTATTTGTTGACAGTTTCCTCGTTGCCAGCTTTTGCTGCATTAGCAAAAATAAAAAGAAAGGTCTCACCGAGATTTGAATTCAGATCGCTGGATTCAGAGTGCTGAGTGCTAAGCATTACACCAATTGACCACACTTTCCGACGCCGGGAATCGAACCCTGGCCTTCTGGGTGAAAACCAGATATCCTAGCCACTAGACCACGCCAGAGATAGCTCGAGGGAGCGAGCATCGGTACGGCGGTCTATTCGTGGACAGCGTCGTTGTTGCCAGCATTTGCTGCATTAGGAAAAATAAAAAGCAAGGTCTTTGAGATTTGAACTCCGGATCACTGAATTGCAAGTGCAGAGTGCTAACCGATTACACCTAGAAGCACCGCACTTTCCGACGCCGAGCATCGAACCCGGGCCTTCTTGTGGAAAGCCAGATATCCTAGCCTACTAGGACCACGCCGGAGAATGGCATCAAGGCAGCGAGCATTCGGTTACCGCGGTCTATTCGCTGACAGTTTCGTCGTTGCCAGCTTTTGCTGCATTAGCGAAAATAAAAAAGCAAGGTTCTACCGAGATTTTGAACTCGGATCGCTGGATTTCAGCGTCCAGAGTGCTAACCGTTACACCATGAGACCGCACTTTCCGACGCCGGAATCGAACCCGGAGCCTTCTTGGTGAAAGCCCGATATCCTCGCCACTAGGACCACGCCGGAGATGAGGCTCACATGGCAGACGAGGCATCGGTACCGCGTGTCCTAATTCGGTGACAGTTTCGTCGTTGCCAGCTTTTCGCTGCATTAGCAAAAATAAAAAGCAAGGTCTCACCGAGAATTTGAACTCCGATCGCTGGATTTCAGACGTCCAGAGTGCTAACCATTACACACATGAGACACGCACTTTCCGACGCCGAGAATCGAACCGGGCCTTCTTGTGAAAGCCAGATATCCTAGCCACTAGACCACGCCAGAGATGGCTCAAGGCAGAGCGCATAGGTACCGCGGTCTATTCGCTGACAGTTTCGTCGTTGCCAGCTTTTGCTGCATTAGCAAAAAAAAAAGCAAGGTCTCACCGAGATTTGACTCGGATCGCTGGATTCAGAGTCCCGAGTGCTAACCGTTACACCATGAGACCGCACTTTCCGACGCCGGGAATCGAACCCGGGCCTTCTGGGTGAAAGCCAGATATCCTAGCCACTAGACCACGCCGAGATGGACGGCAAGGAACGAGCGCTGGTACCGGTGTCTATCGTGGACAGTTTCGTCCGTTGCCAGCTTTCGCTGCATTAGCAAAAATAAAAAGCAAGGTCTCACCGAGATTTGAACTCAGTTCCGCTAGATTCAGAGTCCAGAGTGCTAACCGATTACACCATGAGACCGCACTTTCCGAACCGGGAATGCAACCCGGGCTTCTTGGTGAAAGACAGATATCTAGCCACTAGACCATGCCAGAGATGGCGCCAAGGGGAATGAGCTGCTAGTAGCGGCTGTCTTGCTTCAGCGGACAGTTCGTCGTTGCCAGCTTTTGCTGCCTTAGCAAAATGAAAAAGCAAGGTCTCACCGAGATTTGAAGCTAGATCGCTTGATTTCAAAGTCCAGAGGTTCCTAACCATTACAGCATGAGACTGCACTTTCCGACTGCCGAGAATCGAACCCGGGCCTTCTTTGTGAAAGCCAGATATCCTAGCCACTAGGACCACGCCAGCCGCAGTGGCTCAATGGCATGAGCTGCTAGTACCGCGTGTCTATTCGTTGGACCGTTTTCGTCGTTGCCAGCTTTGCTGCATTCGCAAAACGTAATAGCAAGGTTCTCACCTGAGATTGAACTTCAGACCTGCTGGATTCAAAGCCCAGAGTGCTAACCATTACACCATGAGACCGCACTTTCCGACGCCGGGAATCGAACCGGGCCTTCTGGTTGAAAGCACAGAATCCCATAGCCAGCTAGACCACGCCGGACATGAAGACAAGAAACGAGCGCTGGGTACGGTGTATATCGTGGACACTTTCGTCGTGACAGCTTTGCTGCATTAGCAAAAATAAAAAGCAAGGTCTCACCGAGATTGAACTCGGATCGCTGGAGTCAAAGTCAGAGTGCTAACCATTAACACCAGAGACCGCACTTCCGTCGCGGGAATCGAACTTGTGCCTCTGGGGTGAAAGCCAGCTAGCTCGCCAATAGACCACGTTGAGATCGTGACATGGGAGAGCGCTGGTACCGGTGTGTTTTCGCGTACAGGTTTAGTCGTGCCAGCTTTGTGCATTAGCAAAAATAAAAGCAAAATCTCACCGAGATTTGAACTCGGTCCCTAGACTCAGGGTCAGAGTGCTAGCTGTTACACCATAGACCGCCACTTTCCGACGCCGGGAATCAAACCCGGGCCTTCTCAGTGAAAGCCAGATATCCTAGCCACTAGACCATGCCGGAGATGGCGACAAGAAAATGAGTGCTGGTACGGATGTCTCTTCAGGACAGCGTCGTTGTTGCCAGCTTTTGCTGCATTAGCAAAAATCAAAAGCAAGGTCTCACCGAGATTTGAACTCGGATCGCTGGATTCAGAGTCCAGAGTGCTAACCATCACACCATGAGACCGCACATTCCGACGCCGGGATTCAACCACGGGTCTTCTTTGTGAAAGCCAGATATCCTAGCCACTAGACCACGCCGAAGATGGCTCAAGGCTGCGAGCATCGGTACCGCGGTCTATTCGTTGACAGTTTCGTCGTTGCCAGCTTTTGCT
>NW_023607917.1:0-33660 GCF_013339725.1 Rhipicephalus microplus
GATTAGGAGCAGAGGCTAAAGGTTCTATAGCCTGACATGGGGTCTCTGCTCCTAATACAGTTTGGCACGCAGGCCGCTCAATCTGTCGCATTTGTTTTCATAAATAAATACATAACACAACAAGTAACACACAGAAATAAATAAATAACACAATAAACAAACCATAACACAACACAATTTAGCATGGTCTTGTCACACTATTTCAGGGAAACCATTAAAAAAATCACTTTATCACAGGAGCGTCATCTGAAAAGAACCTTCAATCAGAATATAAAATAGAGCAAAAAAACAACTACAACACATAACTCAATTTATAGATAGGATGTAACTAAATCAAGTACGAAAGTTTAATAAGCATAATCAATATCGTGGTCATTAGGATGGACTTGATGATGGTGTTCGAAGATACGGAATTGAAATATATAAGACCGTGTAAACGATTTAACATTGTGGGTATTTGATACTGAACGTGTTGCTTCCCATAGCGAAGTAAATGTTCATTCACATAAACTCTGGTAGGGGATTAGAATCCAAGTTGCTTTGCATCTAATTTTGATTTCTTCGTTTTGCTGAGGAAAGCATTTCTCTTTGTTCTACGAATGAACCGAACCCTTATGTTTGATTCGTCGTGCCGAGCAGTAGGCACACGGTGACAAACATCAATATCAGCTTCCGTTACTTCCTCCTGTATGACAAAATCAATTGTTTGATTATAGCGACTGGTTCACCTTCAAGCGGAATGCCCTTAATCTCAACATTGTTGGAACGCTGATATTGTTCCAGCTCTTCTAGTTTGTTTGTCAGTTTCATATTTTGGGCACGAAGTTCTTTGTTTCTTTCAGTACTTCCTGTAACTGCTTCGTGAAGAAAAGTGGATGAAAAAATTCCTGCTCACGGCTGGTTATTTTTTCACCACTTTTCTTTCTTTTATTTACATTCCATTGGTTCTAATAACTTCCCCTGTACATTCCTTGGCATTACGGTCTGTTAGATCTCAATATATATATATATATATATATATATATATGTATATATATAAATATGTGTGTGTGTGTGTTTTACAATAAAACAAAATTCTTTATTTAGGCAAATTTTGTGCCCACAAGTTAAAGCAACTGTGAAAAAACTACCAGTGCTTCGAACCACCCAGAAATCCTACAGCCCTTCTTCGTTTTAAATGGGAAGCATTTCTAACGAACTTCGGCAACTTTGAATCTATCTATCTATCTATCTAGCTATCTATCTATCTATCTATCTATCTATCTATCTATCTATCTATCTATCTATCTATCTATCTATCTATCTATCTATCTATCTATCTATCTATCTATCTATCTATCTATCTATCTATCTATCTATCTATCTATCTAGCCGCCTACGACTTTTCGCTCTCTGGCCGTTTCGATAATGGTATCGATACGAAACTTGGTATGGCATTACCTGACTGTATGAAGAACACATTTGACTAATAATAACGTGAAAATCACGACATGTATGTCATGAATAATATGATTTACATTTCATGGTCCTGCAGCTTTGCAGCTTTTCATGGTCCTGCAGCATGGCGAACACAAGCGGCATACCTTGACGTGAAAATCATCACATGCGTGTCATGAAATAACATGACCCCATGCCACGCTCATGTCACGCTCGCTGCCGTTTCGCAAACGTCACATATACCAAATTCGGTATTACAGTACGTGAAGAGATGACGAAGGCATGTGACTGGTGCAAACATAATAATCATGAGATGCGTGTCATGTAACAAGATAACCTCATGTCACGCTCATGATGCGCTCGCGGCTATTTCGCCAGCTTCGCTTATACCAATTTGGATTACGGGACGTGAAGGATGACAAAGTATTGTGATGGGTGAAAACATGATAACTATTAGATGCGTCTCATGTGAAAACATGACAACATGCTACACTCATGATGCGCTCACGGGCATTTAGCTAGCTTCACATATACCAATCTCGGTATTATGAGACGCGAACGGACGACATCGGTAAATGACACATCCAAACATGATAATCACGATAGGCGTGTCATGTAACAACATGACCACATGCCACATTGATGATGCACTCGCGGCCGTATCGCTAGCTTCACCTATGCCAAATCTGATATTACGTGAAGCAAGCGTACAAAGGTATGTGATATTACGGAAGCAAGTCACAAAGGTATGTGACTGGTGCACGCATGATAATCATGAGATGAGTGACATGTGAGAACATGACTACATGCCACAGCCAAGGCGCCAATACATTTCCGCGTAACGCGGTGCATGTTCTCGCTGGCGTTCCTTTTCTCGTGTTATGCTGGCGTTGCCACGCCAGGCGGCGGTCCTGCAACATACTCGCAGGCACGCGTCGCGCTGCGTTGCTTTCACGCATGCGCGTATCGGTGCGTCCGGCATCCCTCCGTCATGAAAAGAGGGAGATGCAGTGTTGTCTGGGTAACGCGCATAGGCCAAAATCCATCATGTTACATTTCGCGCCGGTTGCCGTCGGTGCGCGCGACGGACGCTGGTCGCGCCCGGGGCTAGACTATAGAGTGCTCGCATTTTGCTAACGTAGCGTCGCTGTGCCCAGCGTGCGCGCGCGTCAACGCTACAGTGGAGTATATTGGGCCCTTCATGATGCACTCGCGGCCATTTTCAAGCTCCGCATATACTAAATTCGGTGTTACGTGATGTGAATGAATGATGAAGGTATATGACTGGTGGAAACATGATAATCATGCGACACGTGTCATGTAAGAAGATAACAATATACCGCACTCGTACCGTACTCGCGGCCACTTCACTACCTCCACATATACTGAAGTTGGCATCACGTGAGGTGAATAGATGACAGAGGTGAGCGACACATTAAAACATGATAATCATGACACGGAAGTCATGTACAGCATTTATCTCACCTCGCAAAGTTGTGCTGTTATTGAAGTGCATGTCAACATTTCTTATTCGTGCTTCGCTTATCATCGATTCCCTGTACGTGGCGTCTGTTAATTTTTTTTATCCAGAAGTCCGAGCGCGTGGCGCGTGCGGGCATGGTGGCCAGGTACTCGTGCTACCTCGATCTCTGTGCGGTATGTTGAAGGGCGCTCAATTTGAAGTGGCCAATATATTGCGGCATTGCCCCCTTCCTGGGACGCATATCCCCGTTTCACCAACGCTCCTTCACTCGACCCTTCACTCGAAACGTCCCTAAGTGGCGTTTTCCATTCACAAGCAGCCTTTCACTTGAAACGCTTCCTTCACTTGAGAAAATCTTGAGCGCTTTCTAGAGATTGTCAAGGAAGCGATTGAGCTACCTCGAATCGTTCCTCGAGTGAAGTTTCTGCGCCAACATCGCGTACATGGCGGAACCTGTCTCGCTTTGACGGCGTTTCTCGATCAATTAGGCTGCAGCCGCCACGTTATTTTAACAGTGATGGTGTGCCTTCACTACGGAGCTTTCTTGGAACGGTTCGCTAACGGCTACTGTGGCACCGGGACAGGCGGGCGTGGTGTGAAGCGGAGCGCTCACCAGTGCCGTGATCTGTTGTGTTTCGCGCATGAGCCAGAGAATACCTGCCTTCGGATGTGCGTATAGTCGTCATGTGAGTGCTCCAAGACTTACATCGGATGCCAGTGCTTTCAAGTATTTAGATGAAGCTTGCACACCACACCAGTTCTAGCGTGGCGCGAAAGCTTGACACAAGTGGGAAGAAACATAACAGCAAACTTTCAATGCGCTGCATTCACCATACTCCTGAGCGGCTTCCTCTCCGCAGTATCTTCGCTACCCTAGCCGAAATATACGGCGGAGCGCACATTCGTTATATGATCGTCTCTCATAGTTATATGAGCGTCTCTCATAATCATATGGTCGTTTTGAGACGTTAAACCCCACAAATCTATCAAATCTGACTTGAGCATTAGGAGAAATAAATAAAAAACAATAAAAACATGAGAACTTACCTTCTCGTAGATACAGAAGATCAAATAACGAATGTGTGCTCCGCCGTATATTTTGGCTAGGGTAGCGAAGATTCTGCGTAGAGGAAGCCGCTCAGGAGTATGGTGAATGCAGCGCATCGGAAGTTTGCTGTTATGTTTCTTCTCCACTTGTCTATCAAGCTTTCGCGCCACGCTTGAACTGGTGTGGTGTGCAAGCTTCATCTAAATACTTGAAAGCACCGGCATCCGAAGTAAGTCTTGGAGCACTCACATGACGACTATACGCACATACGAAGGCAGGTAATTCTTGGCTCATGCGCGAAACACAACACTCACGGCACTGGTGAGCGCTCCGCTTCACACCACGCCCGCCTGTCCCCGCCTGTCCCCTTTGTCATCCATTCACGTCCCGTAATACCAAAATTGGTATAAGCGAAGCTGGCGAAATAGCCACCAGGGCATCATGAGCGTGGCATGTGGTCATCTTGTTATATCACACGCATCTCATGATTATCATGTTTGCACCAGTCACATGCCTTCGTCATCTCTTCACGAACTGTAACACCGAATCCGGTATATGTGACGTTAGCGAAACGGCAGCGAGCATGACATGAGCGTGGCATGGAGTCATGTTCTTACATGACACGCATGTGATGATTTTCACGTCAAGGTATGTCGCTTGTGTTCGCCATGCTGCAGGACCATGAAAAGCTGCAAAGCTGCAGGACCATGAAATGTAAATCATATTATTCTTGAAATACATGTCGTTATTTTCTTGTTATTATAGTCAAATGCGTTCTTCATACAGTCAGGTAATGCCATACCAAGTTTGGTATCGATACGGCCAGGACAGCGAAAGTCGTAGGCGGTTAGATTGGTAGATAGATAGATAGATAGTAGATAGATAGATAGACTCAAAGTTGCTGAAGTTCGCTTAGAAAGGCTTCGCATTTAAAAAGGAAGAAGGGCTGTGGGATTTCTGGGTGGTTCGAAGCACTGGTAGTTTCGTCACAGTTACTTTAACT
Source organism: Rhipicephalus microplus (assembly GCF_013339725.1). Lineage (NCBI taxonomy): Eukaryota > Metazoa > Arthropoda > Arachnida > Ixodida > Ixodidae > Rhipicephalus > Rhipicephalus microplus. Next base: position 4,972 of record NW_023607917.1, read on the forward strand.
TGTGGGCACAAAGTTTGCCTTAATAAACAAGTTTGTTTACAAGCGTGTTCGCGCTTGAAAACACACACACACACACACACAAGAAACAACGCATATATATATATATATATATATATATATATATATATAATATATATATATATAGATATTATATATATATATATATATATATATATATATATATTGAGATCACAGACAGTAATGCCAAGGAATGTACAGGGGAAGTTATTAGAACCAATGGAATGTAAATAAGAAGAAAGAAAAGTGGATGAAAAAATAACCAGCCGTGAGCAGAAATTTTTTCATCCACTTTTCTTCACGAAGCAGTTACAGGAAGTACTGAAAGAAAACAAAGACTTCGTGCCCAAATATGAAACTGACAACAAACTAGAAGAGCTGGAACAATATCAGCGTTCCAACAATGTTGAGATAAGGGCAATACCGCTGAAGGTGAACCAGTCGCTATAATCAAACAAATTGGTGTAGTCATACAGGAGGAAGTAACGGAAGCTGATGTTGATGTTTGTCACCGTGTGCATGCTCGGCACGACGAATCAAACCTAATAGTCCGGTCATTCGTAAAACAAAAAGAAGTGCTTTCCTCAGCAAAGCGAAGAAATCAAAATTAGATGCAAAGCAATTGGATTCCAATACCCTACAAGAGTTTATGTGAATTAACATTTAACCGCTATGGCGATCAAGTTGTCGGTGCCACAGTACAAAGAAAAAAAGAACTGCGATGGAAATACGTGTGGACTGCAGGAGGCAAAGTGTTGCAAGGAAAGATGAAAACTCACCACTGTTGAGGATCGCATGCATTGGTGACACTGAAAAGATGAACGAAGGAACGTAGTGGCGGTCTTCCGGGTGTATTGTAGAGTGCCGGATATGTAATGGACAGACTGAAGCATGTAGCTATTAAGATGTTGCCACTTTTAACGAACTTCTCATGTGAATCTAAACCGCTTAAAATCCTACACCTAAACACGCGTAGTATTAGAAATAAAAAAACAACTTAGTGACTTGTATGCTCGATCACCACAGCTTTGATATTCTAATGTACACGGAAACCTGGCTAACAGAAACAGAAAAACCGCCACATTTCCATGGTTACTCATATAATGGTTTCGTGCGGACAAGCGGTAAAGGTGGGGCATAGCAATTTATGTAAAATGTCATTAAGGCATGAAAGTATTTCTGAGTGTTCTTAATAACAGCAGCGTTGAATGTATGTCGGTTCTTTACAGAAATTAATAGTTGTAGTATATATAGACCACCAATAGGCTACAAAATACACTTTTTTGAGTATTTAGAGCGTATTTCTTTTCTATGTCGATGTTCGATGCCTATGTAATAATGTGGACGTCAACATAGATATGTTATTGAGTAACACTGCAGCTAAAAAGTTTATTGAAATCATACGCTCCTTTGCATGCACCAATCTTATCACGGAAGCCACAAGATTAACAGAAAAAAAGTACATCTTCACTCGACATATGTGTAACAAACATTCATTCCTGAGACTGTTTTTCTGGACTGCTAACGGCTGACGTAAGCGACCGTTACCAATTTTTTGTTTATTGCCAATTATGCAAGTCAAACGCGAAACCACAGAAGCCTCATCTCGCAGCATTAGTGCTGCAGGCTTGGAAGTGTTTCGCTCACATATCAATCAGTCGATTGGACATGCGTGTTTGAGAAAAGAAATCCGAATGCAGCATACGAGGCATTTTCGAAAACCTTAGACTATGTTATAATCAAGCATTTCCAATGACCTTGCGAAAACCAAAACCCCAACGTGCAAGAAAGTGTGGATTGATGAAAAGCTATTGAAAATGATTAAAACAAAAAATAAAATGTACACACATTTGTTCGGTCACGGAACTTGGAGGTGTTGTCAGACTTTAAAAATACCGAAATAGGTTGAACACCGACTTGAAGCGTGCGAGGGAAACATATGAAAAGTTTTTTACGAAAATAAAAAATGACTCTAGGAAGATGTGAGACGAGGTTAAGAATCTAATGTCAGAGAAAAAAGAGCCACCAGCGCTATGTTTTCATACTAATGCAGGTATCTTACCTGATATTGACGCAGCGAATAAGATGAATGATTACTTTGTCACCAGTGCAGAATATAAAGACGATAGCAATATAGCTCCCCGTGTTACAATATAGGAGTGTGGGCTTATAAACTCCGTGTCACTATCCCAGTGACATCAGAGGAAGTAATACAATTGATAAACCAGATTAAAATAACGTAGCCACTGGCTTTGATGAGATCAAGGCAACTCCGCTAAAATACGTAGCTGATATTATAGCTCCAATGATAACAGAATGTTTGAAACTGGTATTTCCCAGACAGCCTAAAACTAGCGAGAGTATACCCAGTCTTTAAGGGTGGTGATAAACGGCTATTCACAAACTACAGGCCAATATCCGTTCTTCCCGTTTTATCTAAGGTATTGAGATGCAATAAACGTACGCTTGTACAAATTGTTTGACAAGTACATGTGATCAGTGAGGCTCAGTAGGTTTTCAAAAAATAAATCTTGTGAAGCAGCTTTGCTTAATAATAAACATGAACTGATCACAAACATCGAACATAGACTGTACTCACTAGGTTTGTTCATAGACTTTAGAAAGACATTTGATTCGGTATGGCTGAAGTACTAACGGCTAAACTTAGCAAGTATGGTGTACATGGTAGGGTTCTTGAGTTAATGAAAAACTATCTAACAAACGCCATCAATATGTTTGCATAAACAAAAGTGCATCCGCTTACTTAAACATAACAAGTGGAGTACCACAAGGGTCAATTCTTGGTCCTCTATTGTTCATAATTTAATAAACGACCTGTGTGATATCCCATGTTTCTCCCAAGTTATTAATGTATGCAGATGACACTAACATATTCTTTAGTGGCACATCCATTCTAGACCTTGAACACCGGGTTAATATCTACCTACGAAAGTTGTCCGCGTAACTTAGTTGAATAGGCTGCAACTAAATGTTAGTAAACCGAAATTTATTGTGTTTGCCCCACCTAATAAGCCGCGTAACTTAGTTCAACTGTTTTATTTGAGGGCAAAGAGAGAGAGCAAGTCACCAGCCACAAGTTCTTGGGTGTATAGTTTCTGAGGGATTGACATGGAACACACATATAAAAAACTAACGGAGAACTCGTAAAACCGTTGGATGTTTAAATAAATCATCCCGTCTTACCAAAATGATTACAAATAGAATTATATTACGCCCTTTTCTACTCTAAATGACATACGGTATTTGGTATGGGTACTACTACACAAACAAACTATCAAAAATTACTAGATCTGCAAAAAGAGTTTTGTGAGCATTCGAGCAATACGATGATTATCAGGATTTTAAAACCAACCCTCTTTGAAAAATACGCATTACTAACCATAACAAAACTGTATTTTTCAACTTCTGCAGTGGATTAAACAAAACAAGCCACAGTGTCTTCAGAACCCGCCTCACAACACTCATTATACTATGCGTCAGCAACGCTGGAAAGTTCCAGCAATAAGGACAAGTTATGGCAAGCAACACGTTCAGTATCAAATACCCACAATGTTAAATCGTTTACACGGTCTCATAGATTTCAATTCCGTATCTTCGAACACCATCATCAAGTCCATGCTAATGAACCATGATATGATTATGCTTATTAAAGTTTCTGTACTTGATTTGTTACCATATCTATCAATTTGAGATATGTGTTGTAGTTGCTTTTCTTATGCTTTATTTTATATTCTGTATTGAAGGTTCTTTTCAGATGACGCTCTTGTGATAAAGTGATTTTTCTAATGTTTTCCCTGAATAGTGTGACAACACTATGCCAAATTTTGTTGTTAAAATTTATTTATAGTGTTATTTATTTATTTCTGTGTAATTGTTGTGTTATATATTTATTTAGGAAAACAAATGCGACAGATTGAGTGGCCTGCGTGCCAAACTGTTTAGGAACAGAGACCCATATCAGGCTATATAGCCTTTAGCCTCTGCTCCCGATCCTTAAGAATTCAGGACGAAATAAACTTCCATTCAATTCAATTCAATTCAATAACTTCCCCTTTACATTCCTTGGCACTACTGTCTCTTAGATCTCATTAATATTGTTTAACACACAGAAAAACGAGCCCTTAGGTATACACTTTTTTCCCTTATATATAATTATATATATATATATATATATAATATATATATAGGCGAGAGATAAATCCAATGGTTCCGGTAGGAAATGCAGCGAAAAAGGAAGACGACAAACGTACGAAACGCAGTTTTACTAACGTTTCGGCAGGTGGGCCTGCCTTCGTCGGAGTAAAAAATGAAGTACTAACGGCTAAACTTAGCAAGTATGGTGTACATGGTAGGGTTCTTGAGTTAATGAAAAACTATCTAACAAACCGCCATCAATATGTTTGCATAAACAAAAGTGCATCCGCTTACTTAAACATAACAAGTGGAGTACCACAAGGGTCAATTCTTGGTCCTCTATTGTTCTAATTTATATAAACGACCTGTGTGATATCCCATGTTCTCCCAAGTTATTAATGTATGCAGATGACACTAACATATTCTTTAGTGGCACCCATTCTAGACCTTGAACACCGGGTTAATATCTACCTACGAAAGTTGTCCGCGTAACTTAGTTGAATAGGCTGCAACTAAATGTTAGTAAACCGAAATTTATTGTGTTTGCCCCACCTAATAAGCCGCGTAACTTTAGTTCAACTGTTTTATTTGAGGGCAAAGAGAGAGAGCAAGTCACCAGCCACAAGTCTTGGGTGTATAGTTTCTGAGGGATTGACATGGAACACATATAAAAAACTAACGGTAGAACTCAGTAAAACCGTTGGATGTTTGAATAAGCTCATCCCAGTCTTACCAAAATGATTACAAATAGAATTATATTACGCCCTTTTCTACTCTAAAATGACATACGGTATTTTGGTAGGGGTACTATACACAAACAAACTATCAAAAATTACTAGATCTGCAAAAAGAGTTTGTGCGCATTCGAGCAATACGATGATATTATCAGGATTTTAAAACCAACCACTCTTTGAAAAATACGCATTACTAACCATAACAAAACTGTATTATTCAAACTTCTGCAGTGGATTAAACAAAACAAGCCACAGTGTTTCAGAACCCGCCTCCAACACTCATTATACTATGCGTCAGCAACGCTGGAAAGTTCCAGCATAAGGACAAGTTATGGCAAGCAACACGTTCAGTATCAAATACCCACAATGTTAAATCGTTTACACGGTCTCATAGATTTCAATTTCCGTATTCGAACACCATCATCAAGTCCATGCTAATGAACCATGATATGATTATGCTTATTAAAGTTTCTGTACTTGATTTGTTACATCCTATCTATCAATTTGAGATATGTGTTGTAGTTGCTTTTCTTATGCTTTATTTTATATTCTGTATTGAAGGTTCTTTTCAGATGACGCTCTTGTGATAAAGTGATTTTTCTAATGTTTTCCCTGAATAGTGTGACAACACTATGCCAAATTTTGTTGTGTCAAATGCCAAATTGTTTTTTTACTCCGACGAAGGCAGGCCCACCTGCCGAAACGTTAGTAAAAACTGCGTTTCGTACGTTTGTCGTCTTCCTTTTTTCGACTATATATATAATAATATATATATATAATCTATATATTGCGACTAGTACAGTTCTGAAACTATTATTTCCACAGATGCTGGCATGCTTGTATGTGCCACTGTTCAGAAGAGGACAAAGATGCGCGTGCACGAAAAAACAATAGTCGTACTGCCGTAGTTCCAATCAGTTTGACGTCCTTGGTGCCATTATCAGCAGGTTACAGTTACGTTGTAACGTGACACTGGTGGAGGCGCTGGGTATTAGTCTATGCACTGTTACCGAGGAAATCCCGGTCCCAACATTGACGCCATAGTATAAACAGCCAAACTTCGACGCCGTCGGCGGCAACTAGGCCTACCACTCCAGTTCAGCCCTCTTCCGGAACGCTCCAGAACCATGGCATATGCGACAACTACAAGCCAGACTGAACAGACCGCAACTCCGCCAGCACCATGGCTACCAGCCTCTCGAACGCCAAAGCCCTTCCATGGGAGCCTTACGAAGACGTTGAAGACTGGCTGGACCAATACGATCGAGTCGCCGTCGCCAACGAGTGGGACGAGCACTGGAAACTGCGGTATGTCACTTCTACCTGGAGGATTCGACGTGTATTTGGTTCGAGAATCACGAGGCCCCCTGACAACCTGGCCGGTGTTTGCATTCAGCTGCGGAACACGTATGGTAGCGCTGACCGGAAAGAACAAGCCGAACGTCTCCTCAATTCTCGCAATCAGTGACCCAATGAAAGCGTGGCCATGTTTGTTGAGGAGATGTCTCGTCTGTTCCGTCGAGCGGATTCTGCAATGACGGAAGACAAAAAGGTGCGCACTCTGATGCGGGGTGTCAAGGAGCAGCTGTTTGCAGGACTTGTACGAAACCCACCAGCTACCGTGGCAGAATTCCTCCGTGAGCGACGACATTGGAGCGAATGCTGAGACAGCGGTCTTCGCAGTATGAGCGGTCCGAAAACCTTGCATGTATGTCAGCACCCTTGGTAACACCCGATGTCACGAGCGTGAGAGACATTGCTGAGCTAGTCCGTAGCATTGTACGCGACGAGCTGCAAAAGCTTCAAGCAGTGCCTTCACAGCCTGAAGTGGCTGCTCTGACAGACGTCGTCCGTGAATAGGTGCGGCAGCTGGTACGACCATTAGCACCACCTCCAACCGAAGCCCCTCTGCTAACGTATGCGGAAGCTGTACGTACTCCTGCACCAGCAGCCACCTATTTCCCCCGACCGACTAGCCTGCAGACGCCACAGCACTTCTCGAGCGGGCCACGCTATGAAAACCAACGACCGACCAGCCTGCCGACGCCGCAGCACTTCTTGGGCCTGCCGCACTATAAGAATCCGTGTCCTATTGTGCGGAAATCTAGCGTGTGGTGAGCTTCCGACAATTGGCCACTATGCAACCACTGTGGTGAGCCAGGTCTCTTGTACCGGGAGTGCTCGTACAGACAGATGGGCCTACCTGGATTTCGGCCAGACGCTCGTTGGCCCAGGAATGGCGAACGACCCCGAGCCATTGCAGAATACTCGGCAAGTCTACCGTATCCGAATCTTCAGCGACACCAATCACGCTCTCCGTCTCCTCGACGCTCTGCGTCCGCGAATCAATACTCCCCTTTTGCCGATGTTGTTGAGGGACGATCCGCTAGGTCCCCAAGTCCACGCCGGGGAAACTAGAATCAGCGGCCTCCGGGGGTGGTACCGCTGTTAAGCTATCGTCAAAACAGCTTCCTCCGAACCTTCCACCGACCTTCGACGATTCCTTTCAGCCGACACCTCACATCGCAGACGAACCCGTATCTGCTAACATTGCCGTTCGTGTCGACAACCATCCAGTGACTGCTCTGGTCGACACCGGCACCGACTACTCAGTTATCAGCGCTGAACTTGTGGCTGAACTCAGGAAAGTCACGACTCCTTGGGGGCATGGACCAAACCTTCGGACAGCCGGCGGTCATCTCTTGACACCAATCGGGAGATGCACCGCAAGGCTGCAAATCTGTGAGTCGACGTTCGTTGCTTCTTTCATTGCGCTTCCCGAGTGCTCCCGGAAAGTTATTCTTAACATGGATTTCCTTCGTGAGCACGGCGCTTATAAATCTTCGAGACTGCCTCGTAACGTTTGCTGAAGACTATGGCCCGAAGCCTAGAGATACCAATCCGCAGAAGACTGCGCTTCGCATTGTCAACGACACCGTCACACTTCCGCCACGCACCAGTATGTTCTTTACAGTACAGGGCGATATAGACCATGACAGTAGTGGTATCGCTGAAGCCAACCTTTCGGTGCTCTTGTCTCAGCGAATCTGTGTTGCCCACGGAATCAATTTAAACGTGGGATGACTGATTTGTAGGTCACCAATGTAAGTGGATCATACCAACATTTGGCCAAGTGAACAACTATCGCTCATTTCGAATCCATTGACGATGAAGCGTGTACGACGATAGCCCCAATTTCTGCAGCCGTTGAAAGTGACACCGCTGAGTCCGATGCAGTCGATGTCAATCCGAGGCTGTCATGTGCACAGAAAGAGCAAATCCGCTGTATCCTCCGCATGTTTAGCGACTGTTTCGCGTCTACATCCAAGATAAAACAAATGCCAACCGTAAAGCACCACAATGTCACTAACCATGCTGAGCGACCCATACGTCAACACGTCTACCGAGTATCACAAACGGAACAAGAGGCTTTACGTTCTCAAGTGAAGCAGATGCTCGAAGATGGTGTAATCCAACCCTCGAACAGTCCATGGTCGTCCCCCGTCGTACTGGTAAAAAAGAAGGACGGCGCTCTCCGATTTTGCGTCGATTACCGCAAACTCAACAAAGTCACAAAGAAAGACGTTTATCCGCTTCCGCACATCGACGACTCACTAGACCGCCTCCGATGCGCCCGATACTTCTCCTCTATGAATTTACGCAGTGGCTACTGGCAGATCGAAGTTGATGAACGCGACCGAGAGAAAACAGCATTCATATTGCCTGATGGTCTGTACGAATTCAAGGTGCTGCCCTTCGGTCTGTTTCCGCCCCTGCGACATTCCAGAAGATGATGGATACAGTGCTCTCCGGTCTCAAGTGGGAAGCATGTCTTGTTTACTTAGACGATGTCGTTGTCTTCTCTCAAACGTTTGAGCAGCATTTGCACCGACTTAGATCTGTGTTTGCTGCAATTCGCACGGCAGGCCTATCACTGAAACCAGAAAAATGTCATTTTGCTTACAACAAATAAAGTTTTTCGGTCATCTTGTTAGCCCTGATGGTATTCGGCCGGACCCAGACAAACATTGGCTGTCGCAGATTTTCCACCACCTACCAACAAACGTGATGTGCGTCGATGTTTAGGGCTCTGCGCATACTACAGACGCTTTGTGCAAAATCTCGCAAACATTGCCGAACCCCTCATTAGTCTGACAAAAGACGACGTTCCCTTCGTTTGGGTCCTTGAGCAAACACGCGCTTTCTCTGAGCTCCAGCAGCGTCTCCAATCTGAGCCCTTACTCGGACACTACGACGAATATGCCGACACTGAACTACACACAGACGCCAGTAACATCGGCCTTGGTGCAGTCCTCATCCAGTGGCAAGGCGGCGTCGAACGCCCTAATGCTTATGCGAGTCGGATTTTATCATCTGCGGAGGCGAACTACACAACAACTGAAAAGGAGTGCCTAGCTGTTGTCTGGGCAATAGCTAAATTCAGACCGTACCTGTATGGTCGCCCGTTCACAGTTCTTACCGATATTCATGCGCTCTGCTGGTTGGCGAACCTTAAAGACCCTTCCGGACGTCTGGCCAGGTGGAGCTTACGCGTTCAAGAGTTCAATTTGACAGTCGTGTACAAGTCTGTCCAGAAGCATACTGACGCGGACTGCCTTTCCCGAGCTCCTCTTAGGACAGTGTCAGGTGATCACGATCTCGACGGCCGTTTTCTCTTCGCCGTTAGTGTATCCGACTTGGCCGAACAGCAGAAGAACGATTCCGAGCTTCGACAATTCATCGAATGCCTCGAAGGCCGTACGCCGCAGCCACCACCAGCATTCGCCCGCTCGTCATCATCGTTCTGCGTCTGCAGAGATATCCTCTATAAAAGAAACTTCGACCCTTACGCGACTGAGTACCTGCTCGTTGTCCCACCAGCGTTACGAGCCGATGTCTTGTCCGCCTGTCACGATGAGCCTTTCTCAGGCCATTTGGGATTCACACGTACCTTGGCCCGGATTCGCCAACACTAGTACTGACCTAAGCTCGGTCGAGACGTGAAGCAATACGTGAAGACGTGTCACGAGTGCCAGTGCCGTAAAGCACCACATCAGCGCCCAGCCGGCTTTTTGAGGCCCATCGCTCCTCCGACACAACCGTTCCAACAATTAGGCATGGATGTACTCGGACCTTTTCCCAAGTCTCGTGACGGCAACCGCTGCATTGTAGTCGCTACTGATTACATGACGCGCTACTGCGAAACGAAGGCTTTACAACGTGGCACCGCCATTAAGACTGCCCATTTTTTTAAGAAAAACATCGTCCTCCGCCATGGAGCACCAGCAGTTGTCATAACTGATCGTGGCACAGCTTTTACCGCCCGGATAATACAAGACGTCATGCAGCTTAGCGGCACAGTACATCTAAAAACCACTGCATACCACCCACAAAGCAACGGCCTTACAGAGCGACTAAACAAGACGATCGCCGACATGCTGTGCATGTACGTTGACCAAGACCACAAAAACTGGGATGACCTCCTCCGTTACGTCACGTTCGCCTACAACACCGTTGTGCAAGAAACAACTGGATTCACACCATTCCGGTTGCTTCATGGCAGGGAGGTCACTACAATGCTGGATGCCATGCTTGTACCAGACAGACACCAGATTAGTGTCTAGACGAACGATTTTATCAGACTGGCAGACGCGGCTCGTAAGCTTGCAGTCGAACGAATCTATAAGCAACAATGCATCGACTCGCTGCGGTACAACGCTCGTCGTCGCGATGTCTCTTACCAACCCGGAGAACGAGTATGGTTGTGGACTCCCATTCAACAACGGGGCCTGTCGGAAAAGTTGTTATGCCGCTATTTTGGTCCCTATAGAGCTCTCAGTCGTCTCAGCGAATTGGACTACGAGGTTCTTGACGAGGACATGGCTCGTCAATCCCACACGTTCACAACAGCCACATGTCGTCCATGCTTCGACGATGAAACCATTTTACCAACGCTGACTATTCGTCACACTCCCTTGAGTAGACTTACAGTGATTGTGAACACCGCCTTGTGTACTGCTTATCGTGCGTGTTTTCTACTGGCAATAATGCTATGACATCTGGATGATGTCCTTTGGGAAGGGGTAATGCCACTAGTACAAGTTCTGGAACTATTATTTCCACAGATGCTGGCATGCTTGTATGTGCCGCTGTTCAAAAGAGGACAAAGATGCGCGTGCTGCCGCGCATCTTTGTCCTCAAAATAGTCGTACTGCCGTTGTTTGAATCAGTTTGACGTCCTTGTGTGCCATGATCAGCAGGTTACATTTACGTTGTAACGTGACAATATATATATAAATATATCTATATAATATATATATATATATATATATATATAATGCAGCGAACCATGCATTGGGTTTGTTTATTTGTGTTTTGTTTTTTCGGCCTGGCTGCGCCGGCCTTTGCTATCGCCGTTTTCACGGCGTTTCGAAAAAACGCTATCGAACAACGCTTCAGGCGTTGTTCGATAGCGTTTGTTCGAAACGCTGTGACAACGGCGATAGCACAGGCCGGCGCAGCCAGGCCGAAAAAAAAACACAAATAAACAAACCCAATGCATGGTTCGCGGCATTACACCCCCTCTAAGAGTGCATCGACCCGATGCTAACATAAGGCACAGTCCACACAAATTAAAAGTTCGTCATCGTTTGTAGAAAGGTTTTAAGCGAAACACATGGACGACTTCGGGCCGCGTGCGTCGTCGTGATGTACGGGAGTCTCCATCGGGGATCACTTCGTACGTTAGTTCGCCAACACGTCGTAGAATCTGGTAGGGTCCGAAATAGCGCCGTAGAAGTTTCTCGCTGAGTCCACGTCGTCGAATGGGAGTCCAAACCCACACACGATCCCCAGGATGGTACGCGGCGTCTCGGCGTCGGAGATTGTAGCGTCCGGCATCCACTAGTTGCTGGTCCGTTATACGAGCTCGCTATCATGTGGGCGAAATGGCCCATATGATAGCCAGGCACTCTTTCTCGGAGGCAGAGTAGTTTCTCTCCTTTTTCGACAGACCACGGCTTGCATAAGCGATTACCTTTTCGTAACCGCTTTGCTTTTGGACGAGGACGGCACCCAAACCGATATCACTGGCGTCCGTGTGCATTTCCGTTTCGGCGTTTTCGTCGAAATGAGCGAGCACGGGCGGGTTTTGCAGGCGTTGTTGCAGCTTGCAGAATGCCTTTTCTTGGTCGTTTTCCTAGCTGAAAGGGGTGCTTTCTTTCGTCAGGCGCGTGAGTGGCTCTGCAATGCGTGCGAAGTTTGCGACGAAGCGCCGGTAGTATGCGCACAGTCTGAGAAACCTCGCACACCCTTCTTATCTTTCGGCCTTGGGAAGTTCGCAATGGCTGATGTTTTTGCCGGGCCAGGTAGGACTCCCGCGGCGTGCACGAAGTGACCCAAGAACTTGAGTTCCTCGTACGTGAAACGGCAATTCTCAGGCTTCAGCGTTAACCCCGACGTACGAATGGCCTCGAATACAGATTCAAACCTTGTGAGGTGTTCGTCGAAAGTCCGGGCGAATACGACAACGTCGTCGAGGTATACGAGGCAAGTGTGCCACTTCAGGCCTGCTAGCACAGTGTCCATGACTCTCTGAAACGTTGCGGGCGCCGTGCACAGCCCAAACGGCATCACCTTGAACTCGTATAGACCGTCCGGGTTTATAAATGCAGTCTTCTCTCGGTCTCTCTCGTCCACTTTAATTTGCCAGTAGCCGGTCTTCAGATCCATGGATGAGAAGTACTTGGCGTGGCAAAGGTGGTCGAGGGCGTCGTCGATTCATGGCAGGGGGTACACGTTCTTTTTGGTGATTTTGTTTAGTCTTCGGTAGTCAACGCAGAATCTTAAAGTGCCATCTTTTTTCTTCACGAGTACAACCGGCGCAGCCCACGGACTTTTTGATGGCTGTATTATGTCGTCGCTGAGCACGTCATCAACTTGAGTCGGGATGGCTTCGCGCTCGTGTGAAGAAACGCGGTACGGTGACTGTCTGGTAGGTCGGGCTCCATCTTCGGTTATTATCCGTGCTTCGCCAAAGGTGTCTGACGTAACTTCAAGTTCGAGGAAAAACACTCGCTGTAGCGACGGAGCAACTCCAGTAATCTGTCCCGATTTTCTTGCGACAGCACCGGGTTCACGTCGAAAGGATGTGGCAGCCTGGAAGCATCTGCGCGTGCGCGTTCAATCTTGGCGACCGCGATTACTTGACTCACTTCTTGCGTTTCTTCGAGGAACGCAATTGCAGCGCTCTTGTTTAGATGCTGGTACTCCTCGGTGAAATTGGTGACCAAAACGTGGGATCTGCGTTGCTTAAACCGCGCAATGTCTCTTGCGACAGACACACCGCGGTCTAGAAGCAACCTTTGGTCAGTCTCCACGTTAGCGTCGACGTCAGGAGCAGCACCTTCACAATAGACGGTGATCATCAAGCTTGCGCGAGGTTGCAGGGTGACGTGATCGTCGGCGATCCTTACAGCAGCACGGTGTCCGAGGTTCGGCTGCGGCGTCGTGGAGTGATCGGAAGAAAACCTTATCGACCTGGTCTGCTGATCAATTATTGCGCCATTGTCCGTCAAAAAGTCCATTCCGAGAATTACGTCGCGGGAGCAGTAAGGCAAAATGACGAACTCCGAAGGGTACGTAGTGGGGTCTATGGTGACGCGCGATGTGCACATGCCACTTGGGGTCACGAGGTGGCCTCCTGCTGTGCCTATGTGCGGACCGTCTCATCTGGTCGTAACTTTCTTTAGCTTGGACGTGAATGACCCGCTCATGACCGAGTAGTCTGCTCCCGTGTCAATGAGGGCGACTACGTCAAGGCCGTCGATGGACAACTGGACGTCGGATGCCGCTTTCCTCGAATTTCGGGTGCGCCGGGGCGTTGTATCGCGGCTTGCACGTGTTGATGGTCGGGCACTATGCGTCGTCATCGTCGCTTTCTTAGCGGCAGGCTTCGTCATTTCGGGTACGCGTCGCGCAGCGTAGCAGTCGTCGTTTTCGGGGGTCTCGTCAGGGTGTCGTCGGGTCGTCGGGATGAGGGCATGTCGTGAGTCACGGTCTTGCGTTGTTGGAGGGTTTTCATTTTCTCGCCGTTGTGCAACTTCACCTCCAGAAGTTGCTGCTTTTAGTTTCCCCCTCGTGGGCTGGGGGACCTTCCACGGGCGAAGTCAGCATGGCTGCGACAGTTGGGGGTTTGGTACGGGTAGGGCGACGGCGAACGGTTGAAACGGGATGGTCCACGGCTGGTGTTCGACAGGTATTCTTCGATCTCAAATGGGCGCTGGCCGGCTCGCGGGGGGGGGGGGGGGTGCGTCGACGGAGAACCCACGCAAACCCAGCCTCTTGTACGGGCAGCGGCGGTAGACGTGGTCGGCCTCTCCGCAGTGGTAGCACAGCGGACGATTATCTGGCGTTCGCCACACCTCGGTCTTCCTGGGCGCCTGGTTTCAGGATACAGGGGGTCGGGCGGGCGACATTGGGTGGCGGTACGGCGGGGCCTCTTGATAACGGGTTGGGACGGGTCGGGGTCGACGAGCAGCAGCGGAGTAGGTCATCGCTTGTGGTTCGCAAGATGCTTCCGACGGCGTGGAATTCCCCAGTGCTTGCTGAACCTCCTCGCGGACGACGTCAGTGAGGGAGGCGACTTGGGGTCGGCGTTGCTGGGCAATTTCCTCAGTTCCTCGCGAACGACGGCGCGGATGGTCTCCCGCAAGTCTTCCGTCACCAATCCAGGGGCGTTTACCGGGTTCACCGAAAGGGTTGAGTGGTCTATCGTATTGCCGCGAACGCATATCCAAGGTCCCCTCGATCATCGAAGCCTCGGTGACGAACTCAGCGACGGTCTTAGGGGGTTGCGGATGAGTCCAACGAATAGCTCGTGTTTAACTCCCCGCATCAGATAGCGCACCTTCTTCTCTTCTGCCATTTCGGGGTCAGCTCTCCGGAACAGCATCTTCATCTCTTCAGCGAACAGTACAACACCTTCGTTATGGTGTTGCATTCGCGTCTCCAAGAAAAGGGCGGCTCGTTCTTTCCGCACAACCGTAGCGAATGTTTTGAGGAATTCGCTCTTAACGACAGTCCAGTCGGTTAGGGAGCCTTCATGGTTCTCAAACCACGTTCGAGCTGCATCCTCCAAATAGAAGAAGACATGACGAAAAGTTTTTTCGTCATCCCACCTGTTAAAGATACGGATGCGCTCCAGCTTCTCCAGCCACTCTTCCGGGTCTTCACCAGGAGATCCTCGGAATGATGGAGCTCACGAGGTTGCTGCAGAACGACGGGAGGGTTGGTGGCGCTGGTCATGGTACCTGCGTTGATCATCGTGGTTTTTACGTCTTCTTTCCTTTTTTTATCTGGGAGCAGTCCAAACTCTGGCTGAAGGCCTTGCTGTCGGCGGCTTACACGAGTTGGGCGTGCTTGTCGGCTGGGCAATGGCTTAGGGTTCATGTACCCCGCACCTCCACCAGATGTCACGCAGCAAAGGACGACGCAGTTGTCTATGAGGAAAACAAGTTTATTGGAGTGAACCTATGCTCACCTAACAACTGAAAAAAAAATACACAGGCGGCGAAGCAGCGGCCAGCAAAACGACGGGCACGCTAGTGAGCGTCGGCGATCGAATGACGCGGCATCGGCTGTGCGGGAATTTATATCCCTCGGCACGAGGGTTTCTCAAATAGTCGAATTGTATCGAGAACGCGCCGTGATAGCGTTGGTTAGAAACGCCGTTCGTTCGAACAGCGTTTCTAACAAACAACGCTTGAAGCGTTGTTTCTATCGAACAACGCCTGAAGCGTTGTTCGATAGCGTTTTTCGAAACGCTGTGAAAACGGCGATAGCACAGGCCGGCGCAGCCAGGCCGAAAAAAACAAAACACAAATAAACAATCCAATGCATGGTTCGCAGCATTATATATAATATATATATATATATATATATATATATATATATACAAGGGCGCTGATGAAGTTTTGCCCGTACCTTAACGGCCGTCCTTTCGACGTGGTCACACACCATCACGCTCTGTTGGCTGTCCACCTTGAAGACCCGTCCGGATGCCTGGGGCGTTGGGCACTTCGTTTGCAGGAAAACGACATTCGTTTTGCATATCGTTCCGGTCGCAAGCATGCGGACGCCGATGCACTTTCCATATCGCCATTAACGCCAGAAGGGGCTTCTCTGTCACCCCTTTTTACCGCCTTGTCACCACTCAACACAACTGACATGCTTTCGGAGCAGCGTAAAGACCCATACCTTGCCTTGGTAGTCGACTACCTTTCCGATCCACGATCCGTTTGCTGTCCCTTCTACGAGAGCGCTACGCCGGCAAGCAGCCCACTTTTTCTTACGAGACAACATTCTATATCACCGCAAACAAGGAGCTCCTGTTTTTGCGTTACGTGATCAGCTAGAGTGGTGTGTACGCAGACCCACAGACAACAGCTGCCGTCACCGCCTTCGCACCACTTACTGACAAAAAGGCCGTGCACGAATTTGTAGGCTGATGCACCAATTACAGATGCTTCGTCAAGGACTTTTCACAGATCACTTAACTACTAAAGCAGCTAAAGAAGGCCGACGTCGATTTCAAGTGAGAAATGGCGCAAATTGAATCATTTCAGAAACTTCAACGACGCCTGAAGACACAGCTAATACTTGCGCGTTTGAACGAATACGTCAAAACAGAAGCCCACACCGATGCAAGCAGCGTCGAAAGATCGATTGCCTGTAGTCTGTTTCACACATCAGGTTCAACGCTGTGGAGGCTAGCCATACTATACTGTAGTTTGCACAAATAAATAGTACAGTGCTCTTACAACCCGGTGTGATGATGTTTATTCTAGCAGTGAAGTCGCAACGAGGTTGCAACAAAAAATGGCCGTACGGCTAGTCTGGCAAGGCAGCACAGGCTCTCGCGCAATCAGAGCACGGGGCCTTTCTTATCTTCCGAAGGCGCATACGCGTTGGGCGTATGCTCCACTACAATACTCCCGGGGTGAAGACTCAGGGAGTAGGTACAATGAGGGGTCGTAGTAGGGCTTGAGACGGTCGACGTGTACGGTCTCGCGTCCTCGACTGCGCAAATCTGAAGATGTGTTAGTGGCTCAATGATGTAATTCACCTGGGAGGTCGCGTCAATGACACGGTACGGACCATGGTACCGGGCCAGAAGTTTAGAAGACAGGCCTGGGACGTGCGGGGGCACCCCCACACAAAGGAGCCAGCACGAAGCGTGGGAGTTATGTGGTGAACGTCCTCATGTCGAGTCTTTTGTATACCTTGAGCCTCACTTGTCTGAGACGGAGCCAACAGACGACAGTCTTCAGCGTATCTGGCGACTTCCGAAAACGGGGAGCACTCAGATGCGTTCGCGGCTGTACAACAGAATGAACGGGGAAAAACCGTAGTCGCTTGCGTCGTGGTATAACGAATGTAACAAAGGTAAACAGCGTCCCAGTTAGTGTGGTCAGAGGAGTGTACATCCTCAGCATGTCGCCAAGTGTGCGGTTGAAGCGCTCAGTGAGACCATTTGTCTGTGGATGTATGCTGTAGATTTCTGGTGGATGATATTGCATTCAGCGAGGATAGCTTGGATGACCTCCGACAGGACACTCGACCCCTATCACTGAGTAATTGCCGCGGAGCACCATGGCGTAGAATGAACTGTGTGAGAATGAAGTGCAACTTCGTGAGCGGTCGCTGCCAGTAGAGCTGCAGTCTCAGCGTAGCGTGTCAGACGATCGACGCCGACAATAATCCACCGGTTTCCATAGCCACTATATGGAAGGGGCCGTAGAGGTCAATACCGACGTGGTCGAATGGGCGAGCTGGGCAGGGAGCGGCTGGAACATGCCAGTAAGGTGCCGTGGAGGCGTCTTGTTTTGTTTGGCAAGTGGTGCAAGACCGAACGTATTTCTGCACAAAGCGATACATTCCTCGCAAGCAGTATTGTTGGCACAGCGTTTCGTAGGTTTTCAGGACACCTGCATGAGCACTTTGGGGATCTGCATGGAAATTCATGCAGATGTCAAGCGAATATGAGTTGGGACGGCAAGCAGCCACTTTCGACCACCAGGCATGTAGTTGCGGTGGTACAGGATGTTTTCTCGTAAGGAAAGTGGGCTGCTTGCCGGCGTAGTGCTCTCGTAGAAGGGACAGCAGACGGATCGCGGATCGGAAAGGTAGTCGATTACCAAGGCAAGGTATGGGTCTTTACGCTGCTCCGAAAGCATGTCAGTGTGTTTGTGTGGTGACAAGGCGGTAAAAAGGGGTGACAGAGAAGCCACTTCTGGTGTTAATGGCGATCTGGAAAGTGCATCGGCGTTCGCATGCTTGCGACCGGAACGATATAGGACACGGATGTCGTTTTCCTGCAATCGAAGTGCCCAACGCTCCAGGCATCCGGACGGGTCTTTCAAGGTGGACAGTCAACATAGAGCGTGATGGTCTATGACCACGTAGAAAGAACGGCCGTAAAGGTACGGGCGAAACTTCGTCAGCGCCCAGATTATGGCCAAACACTGATTTTCTGTCACGGAGTAATTTGATTCAGCCTTCTTGAGAGCGCGACTTGCATAAGCGACTACGTATTCAGTTTGGGTGCCTTTCCGTTGTGCCAAAACTGCACCAAGAGCGACGCCACTTGCATCGGTGTGAATATATGTGGCAGCCATGGGTCGTAGTGGCGAACAGTAGGTGGTGAGGTTAGCAGGCGGTGCAGTTGGCGAAATACGTCGTCACATGCAGGTGACCATGCAGATATACCTTTGCTGTTGGAAAGCAGACTCGTCAGAGGTGCGATGATGGACGCGAAGTTGCGCACGAAGTGACGAAAGTAGGAGCAGAGGCCGACGAAACTTCTAGGGCTTTCAGTTATGTGGGCTTTCTGAAGTCAGCGACAGCTCGAAGCTTATCTGGATCTGGAAGAACACCGTCTCTTGTGATGACATGCCCCAAGATAGTTATTTTTGTGCTGCGAAGTAGCACTTCTTGGTGTTAACTGTAGGCCTGCAGATTTAGACACTCAGAATCTCGTAGAGACGACCAAGATGTGTTGGGAAATAACTGAAACGACTACGATGTCATCCAGGTAACACAAGCAAGTTTTCCACTTGTGGGCACGCAAGATGGTATCGATCATGCGCTCAAATGTCACAGTGCATTGCAGAGCCCAAATGGCATGACTTTGAACTCAAATAGGACATCCGGCGTTACAAAGGCTGTTTTAGGGTGATCACATTCAACCATTGGCACCTGCCAATACCCAACGCAGATCCAATGATGTAAAGTACTCGGTGCCTTGTAAACAGTCAAGAGCATCGTATATTCATGGTGGCGGGTAGACATCTTTCTTCGTAATCTAGTTTAAGCGGCGATAGTCCACGCAAAATCGAACGGTGCCATCTTGCTTCTTTACCAGAACCACAGGTGATGACCAAGCGCTTTGAGAAGGCTGTATGACTCCACGTTTAAGCGTGTCATCTACTTGTTGCGTGATGACGCGGCGCTCTTCGGCGGAAACGCAGTGAGGACGCTGTCGCAGAGGCAAATGTGAGCCGGTGTCATAGTATGAGTGACAGTCGTAGCGTAGCCTAAAGCAGGTTGTTGTAAGTCGAAAGAGGACGAAACTTGTTAAGGAGAGCAACATGTTGGCGGCGATGTGAGGAGGGATGGTCTTCGTCATGGCATTGTCAAAGGCTAAAGATATTGATGGCTCAGACGCATGAGTGATTGCGGTATTGTGACATGGGGTTTCGTCGGGAAGAATACTATCATCGACATGGTCGACAGGTTGTATATGTTCCAAGGTTTCACCATTGAGTAAGCCAATGGGGTAGATGCAGTGGTTGGTAAACAGCATTACGGTTAAACCAGACGCAAATTTAAGAACGGCAAATGGGAGAACGATACCCTTGCGTTCAGTAAAAACCGGAGATGGCGTAAACACCACCGTGGCGTCAGGCTGCGCTATACATGAGAGGCTAATAGGACTGAAGCTTCCAGAGGAAAGGTGATGTCGTCGTCAGCGATGAGTTTGCTGAGCAGAGGAGAACGGTCGGTCAAGGGAAAATCACATATTGGCACAAGGGACACTTCCGCACGGGAACAATCGATGATAGCTTCATGACCTGATAAGAAATCCCAACCCAGGATGAGGTCATGAGAGCAAGATGGTAGAACAAAAAGCTGGACGATGTACAAAACGTCTTGGATGATGACGCGCGCCGTACACACAGCCGAGGGATGAATGCGTTGCGCACTATCTGTGGACAGCACCATGCCACAGAAAGATGTGGTCACTTTCTTCAGTTTGCGACAAAATTTTGCGTTCATTACATAAACGGTGGCCCCAGTATCAATTAACGCCAGTGTGGTGACTCCCTAAACATCGACATCAACAACGTTTTGCGGCGAAATGGAGGCCTTCCTGATTGCGCAGGAGTTGCAGTTCTTGCCTCCGGAACTGCACTGATTAGTTTCCCTTCTTAGGAGGTGGTCGACGACGCATAGGCGATGGCGATTGGCGACGGGGGGGGGGACGAGCAGTTGATGGGCAACGATCCGAGTCGGAGTGCCTCGGTTCATATGCAGATGTGGTGGCCTGCTGCGATGCGTAGGTAGGACTTCCAAAGGAGGCGTACGCAGGTGTGGGACGGCAGCGGCAGAAGCGTGCAACGTGGCCAGCAATGCCACAGGTGAAGCAGATGGACGGTTGTAATTGGTGCGCCGCTCATTAGATGGACGGTAAAAGCGAGGTGGGGGTCTGTATACCGAAGGCGAGGCCGGAGGAGGTGGAGCCGAGAAGGAGACTGGATGCGGTGGGGCCTTGTGACTGCAGCTGCATAGCTGAGGGGTGAAGGTGGCGCAGGCGGTGCGTAGCCGACAGTTGAGAGATCAGGTGCTACTGATGTGCGTGGGTAAGGCGCCGGCACCGTAGGGAGGACATGGGAAATTTCAGTGCGTATGGCCTGCTGAAGTGTCGAAGGCAGGCTTGCGGTGGGCGCGTCGCTATGCGGCAGCAGGGAGAGCTGTCGAGAAACTTCCTCTCTGATGAAGTCTTTGATTTGGTTGGACAGACTTTCTTGGTGAACGTCGGCATTTGCGAGTGCGACGGCTGAGATCGAATCTGGTGGTGGTACACTGTCGGGCAATGGAACGCTGACGGCGCAATTCATCGAAGCTCTGGCACAGACTTGCGAGCATTGCCACCGTGGTCGGGCTTTTCGTTAACAACATCTAAAATGCGCCATCCTCAATACCCTTGTGAATCTGCCAAATTTTCTTTTCTTCAAGCATAGATGGGCTAACACCTGCAGAGGTCGAGCACATCCTCAATGTGACTAGTAAACGTCTCGCCAGACTGCTGGGCTCGGTGGCATAGACGCTGGTCCGTGCGGAGCTTGCGGACCTCTGGTCGGCCGAACGCTTCAGTCACGAGGGTCTTAAAGGAGGACCAATTGGTGATGGCAGTTTCGCGGTTGGTATACCAAAGCTTAGCTACATCTGCCAAGTAAAAGATAACGTAGGCGAGCTTTGAGTCGTCGTACCACTTGTTGCTGGCACTCACGCGTTCGCACAAGGAGACCCAGTCTTCGACGTCTTGCTCACCACTGCCGCTGAAGATTGGTGGGTCCTGTTGGCGGGTAGCGCTGGGGCAGGTAGACGGGGCAGCCGATGGTGCTGGCTGGGCTGGGATCGGCTGGTTGGTGAGTGCGTCAGTAAAGTTTCGTGGTGGTCTCTCGGCCAACTTGCGAGAGCGGAGCTCCAGGTCTGCTTGGGATCTCAGCAGTCCACCAAATGTGATGATGTTTATTCGAGTAGAGAAGCCGCAACAAGATTGCAACAAAAAACGGCTGTACGGCAAGTCTGGAAAAGGCGGCACTGGCTCTCGCGCAATCAGAGCACGGGGCTTTTCGTTATTTACCGAAGGCGCATACGCGTTGGTGCGTATACTCCACTACACGGGATATGATTTCCTTTCGCCTTTGGGCTGAGCAATAAAAAAAGATACTTAGGTTCTCCTAGAAAAACAAGCCCCGTTATGCGGCCGTCGATAACTTGATATGGTTCTCTCAGCGTCTGTTTTTTCTCGCTTCTTAGTGTTTTCGTCTGTAGCCAGCCGCAGCCAAGCGCGAGATGCGCGTAGTAACACATGTTGCTAACCCCCCTTTTCTCTAACTTCCACAGTGTCACACATGTTGTATGTCAAACAGAATATAGAAAGGGTTATCAGTTATGCTAGCAAGTTGCTATCTAAGGCCAAGGCCAACTATTCCACAACAGAAAAAAAGGTGCCTTGATATCATCTGGGCAGTGTGGAAATTTCGCCCTGATCTTTACGGCAAAGCTTTCATTGATGTGATCGATCAGCACGCCTTGTGTTGGCTAGCTAACTTGAAGGACCCTTCAGGTCGCCCCACGCAGTGGGGCCTAACAATTCAAGAATTCGACATTATCGTCATGCACAACGTCAATTTTTATGAAAAGGAACATGGTGACGTGTGGCCTGCGCACTCTGGCGGCTGCTGGCAGTGCGTTCAAGTGGGAGCTATAGCAACCACATTCTCTTCTCGCGTCATTTCGCGGTGAGCAAAACAATGTCAGTGCTGATGTGGAGCCGCTGGAACGATTGCAACTTCCTCTCCCTTCAAGGCAATTCCCTACCCCTTCAAGGTTCGCAACCTTGCCGTTGGTGCCATATTAGCAACGAATGGTTGTTTTGCTCACCACGAGATGACGCGAAATGCGAGTGTGGTTGCTATCGGTCCCGCTTGAACATGCTGCCAGAAGCCGCCGGAGTGCGCAGGCCACGCGCTCTCTTGTTCTCTCTCATAAAAATTGACACCGTACAAGTCTGGAAGAAAACACTCTGAGAACGACTACCTTGACGCTGTACCTTCGACTATGCGACCATGGAAAACTTGGCACGCCCTGCACGACAGCCAAATGGCTGGCCACCTTAGCTTTTTCCCGCACACTCTCCAGATTATGAAAGAAATACTTCTGGCCACGCCTTGCCGCCAATGTTGCTCGTTACGTGAGGGCATGCCGGAACTGCCAGTGACGCAAGACACCGCCGACAAGATCAGCGGGACTACTGCAGCCCATGGAACCGCCTCGTCAGCCATTCCAGCAAATTGGTGTGGACTTACTTGGGCTGTTACCGACGTCGGCTGTCGGAAACAAATAAATCGTCGCAGCTACCAGCTACGTTACCCGCTACGCTGAGAAGAAAGCCCTGCCCAAAGGTAGCGCATCTGAGGTAGCTAAATTCCTCGTGTAAAACGTCGTGTCAAGTCACGGCGCCCGGGAGGTTCTCATCACCGATAGAGGTAT
This sequence comes from Rhipicephalus microplus, assembly GCF_013339725.1. Taxonomy (NCBI): domain Eukaryota; kingdom Metazoa; phylum Arthropoda; class Arachnida; order Ixodida; family Ixodidae; genus Rhipicephalus; species Rhipicephalus microplus. The sequence goes on from NW_023607917.1 coordinate 28,218, forward strand.
GCCATTTACTGCTGAACTAACCCATGCGATTTTGACATAGAGCCAGACAAGTCACCGCCACATGACAGCGTACCACCCACAGACCGATGGCCTGACCGAGCATATAAAGGAGACAATCCTCGACATGCCAGCCACGTACGTCGACCGACAGCCGCTGTTTCAATCTGCGGCGATGCTTCGTGGAATACCAGCCCGGTGAACGTAATTGGGCATGGACGCCAACGTGGACTTCTGTGACGGTACTTCGTACCACACGGGTTGGTTCGACATCACGGCACACTCGATTACGAAGTTGTCACCGATGGCCTCACGAACTCTCAACGGCACCGATCGCGACCGGAAGTTGTTCATGTCACGCGCCTCGAGCGATCCATGCACGTTAATGAAATGACAGGGTGTATTTTGTTGTTATGTTATTGCGGTATTTTAATGTATTGCTTGTACTCTTTTTAACTGTTGTTGTGGTCGGCAGTCTAGTCGTTAAGGTACTGGGCTGCTGATGAGCAAGTCACGGGATCGCATCCCGGCTGCGGCAGCTGCACTTCCGATAGAGGCGTAAATGTTGTAGCTCCGTGTGCTCAGATATGGGTGCACGTTAAAGAACCCCAGGTGGTCAAAATTACTGGAGCCCTGCATCATGGCGCCTCTCATAATCACATGGTGGTTTTCGGACGGTAAACTTACATATCAATCAATCAATTGTTGTTGTACTTTTATCTTCTGGTAAAGCACCGGGACGATGCCTATTTTCATAGAGTGAAAATGCTACGTTCCTTTTCCAAGTTTCGTTATCGCCCAGTTACAGTGTCCGTAGTTCTCAATGCAAACCACACCTGAAGTGTTCGGAAAGATTCGCGACTTAAGACTTTAAGATGCCACCCTCGCGAACAATAAAGGTTATTCTGGAACCTATGTTGCCACTAGCGATAATGCTGTAATATTCTAGGGCAGGTGAATGAAGTGTCGACGTGCTTCACCACTTTGCAGTTGATCGCCGACCGACGCTCTGTTTGTCGCTATAAGTGACCGTGTGTTGGCAATATAGGTGACTGGTAATGTGGCTAATCGCAGGGAACTGTGGGTTACGACGGCTTCCGGTTCGACGCCCCACGTGGGTTAGCAGCCGCACGGCTCCGTTAAAAAAGCGCTTCTCTGTGCAATACCAGTGATTTAGAAGTTGTTTTTTCGTTTTTGCTAACCGTGAGCGCAACGAAGACAAGCTACGAAAGCCATGAATGGTAAAGAAACTTTTTTATCGCACTAAATTGATCTGGAATCCTTTTATGCTGCTTGGGTGTACTGCCAGTTTGGCTAGCAGATCAGTCGATACAGAAGCCAGTTTTCATTGTATGATACATTACCGCAGATAAAAAATCACCATTTTAAAGACTTCAAGGGATGGGGATGACTATAGCAGTGTGCTGAGAGATCATTTCGGGATCACTGCTTCTGCCTACCTTATCGGTCGATCAGCATGAAGCGTGGCACGTATTAGGTACGTTGAGATATCACTTTTTTAAGTTTTCAGCGCGCTGTAAAATTCATTTTGTAGTCGAAGCCAGGTGCTTATTTCAACGCTGATCTTGGCCAAGCTAATAGGAATAGGAGGAACTGAATAGGAGCTGCTTCTGCTAACTCCGGCGTATTTCAGTTGTAATTTAAGTCTGTTGATCAGTTTTCGCTGCTCCCTTGGAGGGGATGGATGTAGACCACCCCGGGCGCCTGCCGGCACTAGCGGCGTCAGCGGCGGCCGCCTGCAGGAAGCGGATGGGACAAGCGAGTGACAGCGACAGTGAAGATACTCATGCTTACTATCTCAGCACTGAGGACTTTTCAGATGACGGTTTCCAACCTGTGCTGAGCCGCAAAGCGAAGAGGAGGAACATGAGGACATCCTCATCCTCAACTACTCAAACTGTAAGTGAAGCGCCAAAATCTAACACTTATACCATCCTGTTTCTGCCTGCACTTCCTACCGTCAGCATGAAACGCCTTAACAGTCTGTGTCGAGGTCTCTGGAAACACTCGTGCCAAATGAGACCACAGACATAAGAGTGAACGCCAGAAAGAGTATACTGGCTGTGGAAATTTTGCACGCAAGTGCGTTGGGCGTTCTGCACAGTGTAACTGACTTGAACGGCAACCAGGTGCGCTCTCATGTTCCCTTGGAATGTGATGTAGTAACCGGCGTGATCTACGACATAGATGTGGCTATTTCCAATAATGACTTACAATTTCTTGTCAAGTCAACAACTGATACCCCAATTCTTGATGTCACCCGGCTAGGCAAGTCTCGCTGTGTGAAGATTGCGTTTAAGAGCACATCACTCCCCACTCATGTGAAGGCGGGGTACTTCAGACATGCTGTGCGGCCTTTCATTCCAAAGCCTCTCCAGTGCCGTAAATGCATAAAACTTGGACATGTGAGCAGCGTCTGTGAGAATTCGGTGGTATGCCACCGCTGCGCCGAGCCCCATGAAGCGGATAAGTGCGTCGCAACTGTCAAGACATGCTCTAATTGCAATGGATCCCATGAAGCCACATCGAAGGACTGCCCGCGGATTCAAAAGAAAATTGCCATTTTGAAGGAGATGGTGCGCGATCACTCATCTCATCGAGAAGCCGCAACTAAAATCAGAAGGCGTCGTTCACGTCGACGTCGGTCCTTAAGGACGCCCGCTACCTCCTCGACACGTTTGCCAGATCCCTCATCAGTACCACCTCCTTTGCCTCCCAGACCACATGCCGTGGGAAAGGCTGTAAAGGACAAAGCCAGTCAGCATACCCTAACTGTGACATAGTGGCCTGCACTTCAAAGGGAAGCAGCATCAAGCGAACCGAAGGAGTTTCATGACGGCCAGTCCGTGATCCCGGTTCGAGATCTTTCCAACCAAGACAGGCCAGTGACTGCAATCATGCAATCTTTAATTGCCACGATTCGCACGCTCTTGAGCAGCATACAATCTTCGTCTGCTAAGAGTGCACTGCAAATACTGGATGCACTAAATCCAGTTCTTGCTAACTTCGTATAAGCACAATGGCTCAACAAAATCTCATCTTCCGCACTGAAGTTAAAAGTGCGTCGATTTTTCAGTGGAATGCCAGAGGCATGAAGTCCCGTATCTCGGACTATCGCCAATTTGTCCAAGCCAATCAATTCCCTATACTTGTCATATGTGAACCAAACGTATCAACGCCTTATAGATTGTCCGGTTATGAAGCTTTTTGTTCAGCCGCTTGCGAAGAACAAAGCAAAGTAATTGTTTACATTCGCACAGACTTGACTTATCATTCGCACCAAATAAGTTCAAATGACGACAATCAGTAGGTGTGTCTTCGTGTAAAGAAGAACGCAGTTTCGTTCACGCTTATTGGTGGATATATATCTCCGTCATCGCGATTTGACTGCGACAGATTAAAAGACGTCATAATGAGGACCGATGGGCCTTGGATCATCACCGGTGACTTCAACGCCCTTCATATGCTTTGGGGAAGCACTAGGATGAATGCCAGGGGCCGGAACATTGTTACATTCGCTTCCAATTACGACCTTTCCATCATGAACGATGGTACCCCCACATATCTGCGGGGTCTCACGTATGGCAGTTGCCTTGACCTGACATTGGTGTCACGGTGCTTATCTCACAAAGTTAAATGGTTTTGCGAAAGTCGGTGTGCCTATCCATATACGCCGATGATATTTGCCTCTGGAGTGCTGCAGTTACTCGCCCTCAGGTGCGTGCACAAATACAGCGGGCAGCAACCCTCACAACAGCCTACCTTCAGAACAAGGCCTAACTATATCAACTGTGAAGTGCGCGTTGATGGAGTTTACACGCAAACCAATGACGCCATACCCTGTTTACATCAATAGACAGAGTGTCAAATATGCACGGACGCATCGTTTTCCTGTGCATAATAATCGACAGAAGTCTTTCGTGGAGCCCGCATTGTGCGTACTTGAAGAAGAGACTGCTATCTATTGTGCATATAATGAAATTCATGTGCGGGAAAGCATGGGGAACTTCTGTGGCCTCCATGCTACAGCTGTACAGGGCCCTATTTCTGGGTCTATTGCGCTACAGCTCGCCGGTACTGACTAACACTTCCAAATTCAATACTCAGTCATTGGAGAGTTTGCAGGGTCAGGCATTGCGTATCTGCCTAGGACTGCCCCCATGCGCTTCTACTTATGCCACAATCATGCTTGCCAAAGACCATCCGGCCAGGACATATGGAGTTGTGGATTGCCTCAGAGCGCACATTCGACATGCTAGCCGTGTCCCCGACCACCACTTGGCCCTTCTACCCCTCCAGAAGACCATGTGCTACATTTTCAGACGTCATAGCCAAGCACCTAAACAGCATTCCATCTGGATATACGGTAGCTGCGAGAATGGCATGTCCTTTGTGGTGCCTCGACCAGCCGCAAGTACGTCTAGAAATTCCGGGAATCAAAAAGAAAAGCAATCACTCCAGAGTAGCATTGAAGCAAGCAACACTGCTATTATTACATGAGTTGTACTTAGACCGAATGCAGATATACACTGATGGGTCCGTCTCGTCCAGCAGCTCATTAGGTGCCGCTGTAATTCCGGCTGCAGCAATGACAATCAAGTTTAAGTTGTCGCATATGACTACATACGCATCAGAGCTTGCTGCTATAAGGGCTGCTTTACAATATCTCGTTCAAGAACGTCCAGGAAATGGCATATTCTGTGATTCGAAGGCAGCGCTTCAGAGTTTGCAGTCTGCCATACGTAGGAGGAGTCATGACCAATGGTACAAGAAATAAGACATTGCCATCATGAAGCTCTAGCACGAGGGCATGATATTATATATCAATGGCTGCCTGGACATATCGGTATTACCGGAAATCAATTAGCCGATGATGCAGACCGCTCAGCCCATGAAGGAACCCATGTAGTCCCGATTCCTCTATCAAGGAATGATGCAGCAAGACAACTTTACCTGCTGGCTCGAGATCTCACATGCACGTTCTGGTCGTCTACCAGCTTCCAAAGGTGTCAATTTTATGAACTGGATCCTTCGCTCAAGCTAAAACTACCATCACAACTTTCCCGCCCCGATGCGACACTGTTATGCCGCCTTTGGTTGGGTGTTGCATTTACAAAGGTGTACTCCTTCCGCATTGGTATGGAGACCCTCCTACATGCGACTACTGCGGAGTGAAGAGACCATCGAACACGTCCTGTGCAGCTGCGCTTGCCGACACACAGTGATGCCAGCTCCGGATGGTTTTGATTCAACTTGACCTCGGACCATTTTGTGTGCAGAAGATACTAGGACCTGGGCATTTGCCTCAGTTGCACAGAAAGCAAATAAAGCATGCTAATTTACCTAAAGTCAACAACCTGAGCGACCGCCTGTAGACTGTGTGCTCCAGAGTGTGCTCGGTGATTGTGTGTACCTTCTCATCTCT